>ML783639.1:270921-286378 GCA_009831015.1 Picea engelmannii | reverse complement strand
GATCCTTCTAGAAGCGGAAGCTTCTATTAGGTCTTCTTACATCCGCCTTATTCTATTTTATTGAAAGGTCTTATTAATATTGACCTTTATTACATCCGAATACATTGATCTACCTATGTGCGGGTTAGGACCTTAACAGGTTCCATCTTAAGTGATTGTTTACATGGCTTCGTACTTCAGATTAATTGACATAAGATTTTGAAGTATGTGTAGTATGATTTGTCAATTAGGTAATATGTCTTGATAGTACTGTAGAAGGACAGACTTCTGGTACCGGACTGGTACCGAACTGCTGGTACCAAACTAGAACAAGATTTCTAGTACCAAGAAGAACAAAATATTGTTGATGCCTACAAACTAATGTTTAGCAAGTCCATGAAGGATCAAATAAATTATAGAAATTTACTTACAAAAAAAAAAAAAAGAAATTGCGAAAGTAAAACAAAAGGGGGTAAGAATCTCTTGTTACCTTCATCTTATTAACAAAATTCAATCCACACATATGTACAAAAATTTAAAATAAACCAATCAATCAATGTGGATCAGTAGGAGGGTATCCTTCCTTACTGATCATCTGCATATCTGAATTCTATAGTATACGAGTCAGTAATTCTTCTTTTGACAGAGGTTTGTTGTAAACTCGCAACCGGTGACCATTCACAAGTAGTGGTGTTTGTTGTTCATCAATTGTCTTTATCCTGATTGAACCATTATCGTAGACAGTGTCAATTTCATAAGGTCCCATCCAATGGGTGGTTAACTTACCTTTGAAGTTCTTGAATCTATTGTCATACAATAGGGCCCAATCTCCTTGTTGAATTTTTTTCTTTTTGAGATACTTGTCATGCCATTTTGTTCTCTGTTCTTGAATGAGGGTAGTTCTTTGAAGTGCTTCCTGCTTGGTTTCATCCAATTCATTAAGCTGCAAGAGTCTTTGTTGTTGGGATTCATCCAAGTTCATGCCAACTTGTACTGCAGTTCTGAAGGTTTTGATCTGGAATTCTATGGGAAGAAGCACCTGCTTCCCATACACCAACTCATAGGGTGTATGTCCTGTTGTATTCCTCCAAGTGATTCTATAATCCCATAAGGATTCTAATAATCTGCCAGCCCAATCCTTATGGTGCAGCTGTACTGTTTTGGTAAGAATGGACTCAATAACTTTGTTGGTAGATTCTACTTGTCCATTTTCCTGTGGATGGTAGGGTGTAGATTTCCTGTGTTTGATTTGGTACTATTCTGTAACAACTTTGACTAGATGAGAGGTAAATTGAGTTCCCTGATCAGCCACAATTTCTCGCAGTACACCAAATCTAGTAAAGATATCATTAAAAAGGAAATCTTCCACTGATTGTTCACTTGCAGCTGGTAAAGCTTTTGCTTCAACCCATTTAGTCAAATAGTCAGTGCATATAAGTATATACTTTTTCTTTTTAGATGCAGGGTTAATGGGCCCTACAAAATCTAATGCCCATTTCTCGAATGGTTCAATAACTGCTTGGGCTTGAAGTGGCATTTGGTCTCGTGAAGTAGGCTTACCCATTCATTGACATTCATCACAATTGGATACATAGGTTTTAGCATCTCTAAAAATATGGGGCCAGTAGTAACAAGATTGCAAAACTTTGTAAGAATTCCTCTTGTCTACGAAGTGTCCTCCACAAGGACCATTATGGCGGGCTTGCAAAATATCATGAATTTCATCTTCCCTTACACATCTCCTGATCACCAAATCTGGTCCTGTTTTGTAGAGGCAATCATCGTGCCACATGTAATTTGCACGTAGTTGAATTACTTTTTGTTTTTCTCTAGGAGACAATTTTTGAGGCATCTTCCCTGTCACAAGATAATTAGTGACATCTGCATACCACAGAGTGAATGTAGAAATAGCAAATAAATTTTCATCAGGAAAGTTATCTTCTAATGGTGCATTATCTCCCAAATGAATCATTCTAGATAAGAAATCAACCAAAAAATTATCTTTACCAGGTCTATCAATAATGTTGATATTAAACTCTTGTAATAATAAGAGCCATCGTGTAACTCTAGGATTTGTTACAGGTTTTTTCATTAAAAATTTGATGGTTGAATGATTAGTGTGTACAAAAGCTTGATATCCTGTAATATAGTGTTTAAATTTATTGATAGCATGGACTACAACTAGCAATTCTTTTTCTGTGACATTATAATTAACTTCAGCTGGAGACAGATTCTTATTGATGAAGTAAATAGCATAGGGTATTTGATTTTCTCTTTGTTCAAGGACTGCCCCAAGGGATGTGTCTGAGGCATTGGAACAGATATGAAAAGGAAGGGACCAATTTGGTCCTCTTAACACAGGGGTAGTTGATAATTTATGTTTTAGAATTTCGAAAGATATTTGGCATTCATCATCCCACTTAAATTCAGATTCTTTAGATAATAATTTGAATAAAGGGGTATCTAGGCTTGTAAAATTCGGAATGAATCTTCTATAGGCCAGCATGTCCTAAAAAGCTACGGATCAACTCTCATTCCAGAACCGGAAATGTGATGTCCCAAAACAATACCTTCAGTGAGCATCATTTTTTATTTTTCATTACTTAAGGAAAGGTTTGTTTCCTTACACCTAATCAAGACTTTTTCTATACTGGTCAATGCTTCCTGGAAGTCTTGTCGATGGACTATAAATTCATCCATGTAGACTTCCACACAATCATTGGTCAAGTCAGAGAAAATGGCTAGGACAGCTCTTTGAAAAGTGGTTGGGGCATTGCAAAGTCTGAAAGGGAGCACCCTATAAGCATATGTGCCCCAAGGGCAGGCGAAATTGGTCTTCTCCTGGTCTTCAGGTTCTATTTGTATCTGGTTGTAACCACTAAACCCATCCAAGAACGAAAAATACTTCTTTCTGGATAGGGTATCCAGCAATTGATCGATAAATGGTAAGGGAAAATAATCCCTATGGGTGGCTTTGTTTAACTCCTGGAAGTCTACACATATCCTCCACTTACCATTTTTCTTGGGAACTATGACAAGTGGAGATACCCATTGACTATCTGAAATGGGGTATATGAGATTAGCTCGAAGGAGTTTTTGCAATTCCTCTTTTACAATATCTTTAAGGGATGGATTCATCCTTTGTTGAGGCTGTCTAACTGGTCTGATTTGGTCATTAGTGTAGATATGATGTGTGCATGTGTCAGGGTGAATGTATTTCATGTCTGCATAATCCCATGCAAAGGCATCAAATTATCTTTGGAGCATTTCAATCAATTGTATCTTTTGTTCTGGTTCCAAACTAGAGTCGATGTACAATGGTTTTCCTGGGATAATATCAACAATTTTAGTAGTTTCTTCCTTATCTGAGGAGGCTGGTGATAAAGTATATAATTGAGTGATATCAGGGTGCCAAGTTTGTTGAAATTTAGAACTAAAAATATGTGACAATTCTGCAAAATACCTTGGGTATTCAATGCAATTTGTGTCAGCCAAAAATAAGCTTAAGACTTGTTCATCTGATTTTTCTTGTATTCCTCTTACTTGTTCAAGTTTTAACAGAGGTCTGATGCAATCTTCCTCTCCATAAGGGTTTTCTAAACAAATAGGTATTTCCTGTGTCGGTTGGGTAGGAGGGAAGAGTACAAGTTTTTGGCTATGTGTGCCATTGGATATAGTCATCTCACCAAACCGACAGTTGATAAAGGCATCTGTTGTGGCCAGCCAAGGATGGCCAAGAACCACAGGGTGTCCTGGTTTGGAGGATGATTTATAATAGATGACTAAAAAGTCTATTGGATATTCCCAAGAAGCTAGATTGACTATGACATCATCCAAACTTCCTGCAGGGCTAATGACTAACTTATCTGCCAAATCGATCATGGTTTGGGTTGGTCTTAACTGGTTGATTTGGAGATTTTTCATAGTGTCAAAAGGAATTACATTAATAGCTGTGTCGAAATCAATGAGTGTGTTTGGTAGATAAATGCCATTAATTTCGACAGTGACTATTGGATTTCCAGGGTCATTATATTTGTATGTCATTTCAGAAATAAATTTAGATAATTGTCCCACTACCTGAACAAAGGGAGGTTCCTTCTTCTTCCTTCCTAGTTTCTTAATGCAAAGATCCCTTATGATTTTGGTGTATATAGGGATATCCTCAATGGCTTGCAGCAAAGGTATTTTTATGCACACGTTTCGTAATTCATCTTCTATATCTTTGTGCAAGGGTGGGTCAGGTTTCTTCACTAATAGTCTTTCGGGGTAAGGTGGGAGATTAATTTGTTGGGGTAATCGTATAGACTGAGAAGTGATTGGAATAGGAGGAGAGGCCTCTTCTTATGCAGGTATGGTTTGAGTGTTTTGTTCCTCAGAATGATTATCATTTTCTTCATGAATTATTATTGCAGGATCTGATTGGTTTACAACTTTCCTCGATCGTAGTTGAATTTCATAGGTGGGGAAGGTTTGAACTTCTGTATTCTGCACAGGGTGGGTGGGTTGATTATTGGGGTTAGGGATTGGCTGGGTAGGGATTGTTGTTGGTCTTGGAGGATTGTGGGCAACTTGGTTTGTGGTTGTTGATTGGCATTTATAGATACTTGTTGTTGTTGATTAGGGTTCAAGGGGGTTGTAAATTGTTGTTGTATAGGATGTGGGAGTAAGGCTTGCATTCGTGGTGGGTTGAATCTAGGTAGTAATTGGGAAATGTTTGCAGGGTACTGTGGATATGTAAGGTAAGAGGGATTTCCATACATAGGTCCCCTCCAACCTTGTTTCCAAGGTTGAGTTTGTTGAGGTGTCCATTGTGGATAGGTCACTAGGGAAGGACCCCATTGTTGTTGTTGATATTGTGTATTAGGATCATAAAATGTATTGGGATTTTGGGCTCTCCAAGGTATTCTAGAAGGTTATGGTTTTTCTTGTGAGACTCCTCCTCCCCTATACATGGCTTATAGCTCAAGCAAGTTTGGACACTTAGATGTGGGGTGTTCTAGTGTACACAAACCATATATTTCTATGACATTTAATGGGCATTATTTCTCATTGTTGTGCTTCTTTCGGCATCTATGAAAAAATATTGCTAAAGCATCTTCTTCTTGTTTCTTTTTCAATTTCAGAGTATCTAACTGGTTACTTATTGTGTTCAAGATGTCTGTTTTAAATTTCTCCAATAAGTTTCCTAACTCAGTTCTGGTGACAGTCTCTAAGATTTGTTTTGTATTTCTGCTAAAATGATCTCTTGGTCCTTTGCCTATTTTAGCTTGTCCTCTTGAGTATCTCTTACAATAATCTGCAATTTTTGAAAAAGGTTTTTTCTGTACATCTCCTAAACTCAACAAGTTTAAAAACTCTATGCAATCATCTCTGAGACCTTTCAAGAATACAGTTCTGACTACACCTGGGTCTGTAGTGAATAGTTTTTACTTTTGATAGTTTTATAAGAACCTTTCTAAGTAGTCTTCAGGGCTTTCATCTTCTATTTGTTGCATTTTAAAAATGTCATTTTTAAAATTATCCTTACAATAGTCTTGGTATTTTCGTAAAAATGTGTCTTTCATTTGATCCCAAGAAAGGATTGTATTTTCTCCTGAGCTCATGAACCATCTTAAGGCTGAATCTTTCATTGTAGAAGGAAAAAGCTTAAGTTTTTGGGCATCGTCTGAGTAGTTATAGCTTCTACATAATATGTCAAACTCGAATAAAAATAAATCTGGGTCTTCAGTTGACATACCTTTGAAAGTGGGTAATGATGACAGTGGGATATTCTTCATGTTGATGTTTATGGAAATATCCAAGATTGGAAACCCAAAAGTCTCAGTCTCTGTGGCTGCATTTCCTTCTTCTTCTACCATTCTATTGATGGATGGTTCAGAAACTGGATTTTATGTGTCTCCTAAATGTTCAGCAGACTCATGTTCTACCTGTCCCAATATTGATTCTTCCATTTTAGGTTCTCCTTTTGGATCCTTACTGGCTCCCCTTGAATTTTATGTTGGTGGAATTTTTCTTGCACCAGTGTCAGTTGGATTAGTGGGGGGGGTTGTTTTTGAATATTTGGAGCTTACAAATCTACCCTTGTTATCTCTATATCTATGAATAAAATGGAAATTTGATTCTTTAACTGAATTGAAATCCTAATTCTATCTAGAAGGTAAGAAGGCAACCTAGCTTCGGAGAACCCCACTCTAGTGGCTTCGTGGCTCTTCACTCATGTCTTAAACGTTTTATCCTCCTCCCTCAAGCAGCCTTAAAAAAAAATTATACAAATAATCTAGGCTAAAAATCACTTCCTACCATTTGCAAGTCCCTGACAACGGCGCCAAAATGTTGTGTTTCTTAAATGTTTAGTATAATGCACTCATTAATTATCAATCCAGGATTTGTAATCAACAAAGTTACAAGATACCAGTAAGAAAGGTAATTTCTAATGTCACGAGTATAGAATTAAACTAGATTATGCATGCTGGAAACAAATCAAAATAACAAACTGCAATGTACTTTGGTTGTCTTTCACAGAGAGGCTATCCGCTCCATTATGTCACATGAAAGTATGAGATGGAGTTGTTTTGACAGATCAACCATGTTATCTGACCCAGAAAACTAACTATGCAATCCACACTTCTGAAAAGGAAATCATACATCAATCATCAAGACATAGCATGGGTAGTTCAATAGTCAATATACTAAGTATGTTGTGGTTCACAATGTGTTGTTGTGGACTTCACTAGTTCTTCTTCAAATATGTCTGACCACTATTGCCAACATTCATGTCTAAAAACCAAATTCATAAAAATAGAGCATATGCAAAAATAGAGCAAGTAAAGATCTCTAAACAATTATATAATGGAAATCCTAGTCTAAGCAGTACTGTTATCATCTAACAGAGTTAAATCTTCAACTGATTTAATGTTTACACTACTGAAAATAAATACTAATGCTAATCTACGAAGATGCTGACCTTTGTTGGGCAGTGGGCCCTTTCCGCTTCAACAAGTTAGCTACTGAAGTCTATAGGAGGCTTGTCTTCAACCCACACATTAATCTCACTCAAATCTCAAAACATAACATCAAACTTTTATTAACAACTCAACTCATATTCAATCATAGACAATCAAGACATGGAGATAAATGCCATTCTTCTATTAGTCTTCAATCAGAATATGTTCTACAATATCATATGCTATTTCACATGCTGGTAATATGCTAACTCTCCTCCACTTCCACCATCCTTTCCACAACTATTTAATAGTCTTAGTCGTGAAACAAAAGGAGGTGAAATGATTTGCAAATCAGTCAAATGTTTAAATTTAATTATTCGGTTACATATTTTAGCTTCATCCTCATGACACGAAGTGCATGAGGATGAGGCAATCAACAAACTATTCTAACATAGCCTTGCTAAAGAAAATAAACATCCACCAATTGTCTTGGGTGATATGGAGCTAAAATTGGTACATTTGGTTCTCTATATTGGTACCAGATCGTGACAGGTAGATGGTACCGGATCACAATAGTGCGCAAATGGTGGTGCCAGATCACGACATTCCACAGCCATTGGTACCAGATGGAAACATATGATATTTTAGTACCAGATGCATTTAGTACCAGATTCGGACAATGGCAGTCTTGGTGTGTAGGTACCCGATAGTTGAGCTGGTACAGGAACGTTGGATATCTAGAGGTCCAATATTTATACATGATAAATTGAAGCATTAGTACATGAAATATTTAATTCCTTAACTCTATAAACCACAAAATGCATGAATTAACCATACTTTACCTTATGACCTTATCACTGGCTAATGGTAGCATTCTTGTCATTCACCCAAGCTCTAGGTAGGCCAAAAAGGTATAAATGAAGAGTATAATAGGGTAATGGGGATGTCAATTTTGTGGCTCAACACCTTCCAATCAGGTATTTGTCGTATCATCCAAAGTAACTAACCTTGAGAATACCCTTCCTCCTAGGGAGGATTCTCTCATATCTGACATCCCACTAGTCGCGGAGCCTCTCCCTCACGAGCCTCCTGCAAACTCGTTAACTCCACTAGTTCATGATTTCACCTCACCTCAAGGCCATGTCCCAGTGTGGGAAACAGTTCTCCAAGCCATTACTCAAATCCCCTTCTTTTACCCTCCACTAGGCGTACAAGCTTTCCAAGTAGCCTCAACGCTTACCCTCCCAAATATGGTGTTGGAAATCCCAATTTGGTATTTACATCCACCAGAGATGGTTCCTCAACCATCCCTTCCCCCCCAAATAGAAGGAATCCCAATGATGATTCCCATACTCACTCCCACCATACCCTCTACACCCCCACTCACTAACCTCCCTGCCACAGCTGGGGGCAGGCGAAAGAACAAGGAGTCCAAAGCTCCACTTCCCCCATGCATCCAACCTCCTTGCGCGCTATGTGAGAATCATGGACACCCAACCAACAAATTCCCATATTTACCCAAATTATGTAACCTAATTCAACTCAATCAAACACCATAATCGTTTGTCACTTTAGAAAATACTGTCACTACCTCCCCTAACGAAAGTAACAAAGGGATGCGAAGCAAATTTGCTTGCGCCATATGTTCAGAATATGTCTATTATACACACACATAAACCATCAAGAGCCTGTCACAACATATATAGATTAGACATCATAAATAACATTTAAAAACACACATATGAACATCACAAAGACCCCAACATGTATATCCATATATATATATATATATATATATAAATCGGTCACCAGTGCCATCAAAATGTTTACATACAATACATCATATACAAAAATCCGCAGGCCAGTGAAGCACCTCGATACAAAAATTGTTTCACTACACCAAAATGGGCTTGCCAGCCTATATACAAAGTACAAAAATACAAAGAGAGACACTCAAGGTGCCTCTAGAGCACCACCTCTTTCCCCTCCCTCAGGCGGTGGTACCCCACCCACTATCGGTCCCTCCAAACCTGGAGGTAACCGCCCAGTCATCGCAACACCTACTATTGTTTCCCGTCGAACCACGATCCACCACATTAGCGGAACTCCCACACACTGCTCCAGGATTCCCTCGTCCTGGATGCGCGACCACATGCCCTCAGGAACTCCCTGTAGAACCATCTCCAAACGGCGGTGAATATCCTCAAAATCTCCCCTGGCCTCCGCTGGAGGAGCGTGCGATGGTACGACACCAGGGTCATCAAAACAGTGTCTCCTAGCTGCTCTCTCATCACCGTATGGTCTCGCCTCAACATCCTCATGCCGACATCTCTCTCCTTATCGCGGCAATCTCATCGGCTCCTGATGAGACAACACTCTCATCAACGCAACCTCATGCCTGCGAGGTCCCACATCTGCACATAAAACCAACCAAACGATAGTATCATCATCTATACATAATACACATGTCATGCTATCTCAAAAATAAACATATCAAAATCACAAACATACCTCTGTGGTTGAACACCTCCCATGGAGGTAACACCATATCTGGATCACCCTAGAAGTCAACCCCACAGTATGGATATTGCAGTATGATCTATGGAATCTATCACCACACCTGTGCAGCCTCAGCCATGAAAACATGGTCACCCTCACCACCACCATGGTGAATCAAAATCATCGACCACCCTCAGTCACGGCTCTTGTGCACCAGGTGCACCCAATAAAACTCTAGGGTGCAACATCGACATCCTCTCCAAAAACCAGGCCACCAAGATGGACCCAAAGGCAAAGTCCCCTGAGTCAGTAGGCTGACACCTGTCTAGCTAACCTAACATCTTGGCATGCAACATCAAGCCCCAGGAAAAATCCTCTCTGGCCAGTGCCCTCCCCATAATCCTTAGCTAACCACCACTGATCCGCTGAGTCATGAGGGACCCATATACCCTCGCAATCATCATTGCCACACAATGATGAACTAAATCATCCATCACCCCGATACTCACCACGGAGCCTAACATGAAGTTCTCCCTCGAACAATACCTCCGTCCCAAGGTAGCCAATTGTCCGTTCCCAGGTAACACAGGCTCTGTCGGTAGAGGTGTTCCCTGAAAAGGGAGCCCCGTCAGAAAGTACACATTCTCCACCGCAGTGAAGGCTAGATGCTCTCCCCGCACCATAAAACAATGAAGATACGGACTCCACATCCCGATCAAAAACTGAAGAAGATACTCATGAGCCCGTATCAACGGGAACTCGAAGAACTTCATCATCCCACAGGCTACCAAAGTGGCATGAACCCCTGACTCCTCAATAGCCACGACATCCCTCAACTGTGACAAGTCTCACTCTCACCAGTGGACCGACATCGTACAAATGATCACCTGCAACCACAAAAAAATAGTCCTAGATCAGTCATCTCGACCATAAACACATTAAAATCTCGAAAAAATATGAGTTTTTCACCCATCAACCTTGCCCCCAAGGCGCGGTTGTTTAACCTGCAAGCGCGCACATATGTGCGCCTGTTCACCCAACAGGCGCGCACATATGTGTGCCTGTTCACCCCATAAGCGTGCACACATGCGCGCCTATTCATCCCACAGGCGTGCATGAGTGTGCGCCTATCCACCATACAGAGGCGCATCCATGTGCCCCTGCCACGAACACAGGCGCGCATCACAACGCACTTGTCCACTACACAGTTGCGCACGCATGCGCAACTGTGTAGAAAACAGGTGTGCATACCATGCACGCCTTTTTCCCCCTTACGGGCGCACCCATGTGGGGCTATTCAGATAATAGGTGCACACTCGTGTGTGCATATTTCTGGATCGCCTGCACATTGGGGGGCCCACACCCATAAAAACCCCTGTACGACCCTCTGTACAGGCCTTGCCCACAAATTGAAAACCTACTTCTATGCAGGATGATACGACTGCTAACCTGAAGCTCATTGGTCCTAAATTGATTGCCTCATTCTCCCAAAATCTCCAAATCTCCTCTAAATACCTCTCGTCCAGTCACTCTGACAGCAAGTACAAATGAGGTGGCAATGTGGGCCCTACAACTATATATAACCCTTTTTGCCAAACTTCCAAACCCCATTATGGGAGCTCTGGGTGTCCGTTTTGTCTTCCGCCACGAGATCAACATTCCGTCATCTACATCAAGACAGTCCCCGAGCCATTTTTATCCCTAGCCCCTGGGGAACCATTTTTTCATACCCCATCTAGTTATGCATGCTCATGTTCAAAATTATCAAATAAATGATTGAATGTTCGATTCTCTTCAGATATTGTTCACGTTGGGTATTTGGTTTTAATGTGTGCAGTTACTTGGTCATCATACATCAGCGCAACCCCTTCAGGTATATAATCAACACTGGCATGTAATCATTCCCTCTGAATATCAATTGCAACTCTAGTTACACCCTCTGAAATTTTCCTTTAGGGTCCCCATATCCGGCTTTGCAGTACCGCCACCTCCATTTCATTTTGGGTACTGTCACCTGGTAGCACTCTCCCCCACATGAGTTTTCCCATTCATGGCACCCCTTGGCACTTTGAAACTCGTGTTGTTTTTCAACCCTTTATGGATGGGAGTCCCAATAGTCTTACATCATGTCATGAATCAGCCACATACTCCTCCTCATTTTTTCTAGCTTTCCCAATGGACTCCCAGGTTATCTCTTCAATGTTCTATTTTGACTGCACCTCCACAGTATCACTAACCCTCCATTTCATCCACAATCAGTTTTCCCATCTGCAGATTTCCCTCCATTTCATCTACCTCATACAAAAACCCACTCATGGGGCCCCCAACCTCCACCAGTTCTCCAAGCAAATTGCACCCTAACCGGCCCAACCATATTGCACTGGAGCACCCATTTCTGTATTTGTACACTCATCCCAAATTATTCTTTATTCATTTGGTACTTGTAAAAATCCTTTGTTTCCAGCATTTACATATCTTTTTTCCACCACCTTTGACGACCTTGTACCCTTTTTGGCCAACGCAACCCATGTCTCCCTTGGTTGGGGCACTCCTTATCATCTATTCCCGTTGACATCATGCATATACTCTGAGTATCCCACAGGCCATCTACCTCTGCTCTCTGAGTTTATTCACTTTGTCCCACCTCTGGCACAGCTTATTCCCCGTCGTGTTGTCCCTCTGACACTTGACCTAGTTGAATGGTTGTGGCCACTTATCCTTCGCATATATCCCCAACCAAGGGAGGTCTTGAGTCTCCACACATCTTGACTTAGTTCATGTACCTCCTCAGTTCCTAACCTCACTTAGTCGATTCCCCGAAGCCCTTTTCTTCTTGGAGTCGCGTCCCCCTTTTGTCGACATCAGCACAGTTTCCAGAAGGGTGACAGTATCTTGACTCTCATTACCTTTCCAATGAGAGATCTCGGATGGCACAGGGAGAACCATAATTGCTCCCTGTTGTCGTTGACCCCCATAACATTCAAATTCAACACTTTCTCATGTTATGGTGGGTCTTACTTTGTGACTATTGCATTTTTTTCCTATATTCGTCGAAGACCTCTGAACTTGGCTAGGCTATCAGTGCCCACAGCATCCGTGATACTTCTTACAGGTATCCTTTCCTACTATTCAGAGTATGTTCCTCATTAGACTCATCCTCTACCTTTATCAAAACCACCCCTGAGGGGACTGCAGTGATCTACATCAACACACAGTTTCAGTTACTATACAAACCCTTCTTTTTTGAGTTACATGACACGAGCATGGGGCATGCCTACCTCGTTTGTACACAATTTATTTTACACACCTTATGGAAGGTTGGGTCTACAGGTTCCCTTATCCCTCCAACAGGTCACTCTTGATACTCTCACTATCGCTCTTTATTACGATGACACTCTCACTAGAAGAAACATTGATGAATTTTGGCTATATGTATGCTCCTAACCTCATCCATCAGGGGGCATCTATTATCACTGAAATTTCGTCCGCAAATGGTTACAGGAATCCAACATCTTCAAAACAGTTATGAGGTCACCCATGGACCAAAATTACCAAAAATCATTTCCAAAAGGTCCAAAAACTATACAACCAATGATAAAATTAAGGTGTGCTATGACTACATAGGGCGCGGGTGCACATGCGTGAACCATAAATGCATGAAAAGTGCACATGCGCACGATGCACGACTTTTTTCACTAAAAGTCGCACACACCTGAGAATGGCACATTTATGAGATTGGTCGACCTCCCACCCACTTCTGGTTCAGCTTCCAAGTTGATTTGACACCCAAATCTCGGATGGATCCAACTAGGTGGCTGGTCAAAGACCTAAAAATACCCTAAATAGCCTCTTTTCACACTATAAGTTGGTTGCACAATAACTCAAAGTGGTGCTATAAAACAAGGCCATGGGTGCACATCATTTTCAAGGAATTCATTTGCAATGTTATGTTGTTTCTATTCTCTTGGGGAATCCTCTTTTCTCATCAAGAGCATACTAGCACCATTACATTGGGGAAATCCATCTCACCTCTTGAGTGGATTAGCTTGGGATTCTTTCACCATTTCTTTCAAAGTTGTAATATGAGCTTAGTTGTGGGGGTCCAAGAGCCCTCCCTTGGAGGAAGAAGGGACCCAAAGTCCTCTTTCTTCTTGGTGTTTTCTTTTCACTAATATAATCCTTTCCATTGGTGACATGAGTCTTATTAGTTTTTTGTTCTTATGTCCTTATGCTCAATAGTTTAATTGTTCTTTCATTTCTTAGTTTAATTCTTAGCTTAGTCTTTTATGTTTCTTTCTCTAACCCTTTCCTTTACTATTGTCTTGCTTAGCTAACCCAACTAAGCTTGTAAGAACCTCTGTTTTTCTCATTTAGGTGACAAAAGAGGCGCAACACTTTTGTTATCACAATAATTTGTAAAGAGGGGTATTTTCCTAGGAAGTTGGCATTTTGGTAAAAAGAGGAAACAAAGAGGCCAAAAACCCATGTATCCTAAGTTTTGTGTGTGCAGGCACATCGCGCTAAGAAGCGCATGGATCTAGGTGGTCGATATCTATACATTCATATCTACAGCGTAGGGCCCATATCGAACCCCCTCCCCAACTTTCTACCTTTAGCAGGGGGGTCTGAGTTGGTGGTTTTCGAATGCAGGCCCCCCACTATCGTGGAACTTGTTGGCATCGGAAGTCACTCCTGGATTACAGCAGGAGCAGAGCCCGACAACCATCAGTTTAATGTCACGATTTTTTTATAAAGGGATGATCAAATGGAAGTAAACTCAGGGAAATATCGTCTCAACTCCAAAACTAGGCCAGGCATGCATGGGCGAATGAGGTCTTAGATAAACTTCAAACAGTGAGTTGTAATAAGGGTGAGTAGGGGGAATACTTATATAAGAAGAGTGCAAGGGTCTGTTATAAACATCAGGTTTCTAACAAACTGTGGGAGAAAACATCTAAAGGCAAGATCCTCTTACATCCAAATGCAGAAAACTAGGGAATACAATAATGCAACGATAAATCCTTTATCATAGCATAACTGCAACAATTCATGTGAATCGGTCGATCATGAACTCTCTGGTATAAGACGAAAACATAGACGGAACAGGAAAACTATTTGTCATAAAACAAGAAATCTCAAACACAGATGCATATCCATAGAACTAGAATGATCATTAAAACTTTACAGTCGGGAGCTTTTCTCTACCATCGATAGATACAAAAACGGCGAAAACGCCTACATATACTCAAAACAACAACAACAACAAAAATCGAGATGCTTCATTAAACGCATTGCGTCTGCATGGCTTCTGATAATCTGCAGCTGCAGTCTCTGAATGATCGTGCACTTGTCGCAGACACAATTGAATTCCTGACAGTTCCGTGGGCAAATCGATGCGCCTTTAATTCGTCACCGGACTTTCCCATTATGGCAGAGGCAATGTCTAACCACCACCAACTACCTCAATAACTGCTTCATTGGGATTGAGAATGGCCCGGCCAACTCGGTACCTTTGGGACGTGGAAGATCCTTTTGCGCTGCCACCTGGATTAGCTGAACGGCCTGATGAATAGGCGTGGAAGCTAGCGCAAAGGGTGGGGTGCATGATGGGAGTGGTGGTGCCAAAACTATGAGAGCGAGGCATGAAGTGATGAGGTGTGAGAGAGGTTACGGGTGAAGACACATGGCATAAGGAAATAAGCGGAGGGGGGCAGGAGATGAGATATAATGGGCATATTTTAGTGGGAGGTTGACGTGGAAGGAAGCGAGATGCATGGTAGGTGATGAGTGGATGATGAGATGGGGGAAGGGACCACATGGACCAGAAGAGGGGAGATGAACAAATTTCGGAGGATGAGGAAGGGGCTACATGGACCGAACCTCATCGCACGGTCAGGTGGAGAATAGATGGAAAGATGACATGACATGAAAGGGGGCCCTACGTTGGTTAAACGTAGAAGGACAGAGGATGTCTAGATTTCCTGTGCACCGTTGATCCAGGCACTATGATCTTAGCCGTTGGAGAGATGCGTCCT
>ML783639.1:222069-270806 GCA_009831015.1 Picea engelmannii | reverse complement strand
GGAGTGGGTTAAAAACCCACTCCTTTTCATTCTAACCCACCTTACAAGAAATGTCATTAACAGAACCTCCTCGTGAACTCAGAACCCCCCACCCCCCGACCTTTCCCACTTACTACTCTCCCCACACTTCGAGTAGACCACTTACCACTCCCACTTACCGCTCCATCCTCCCACATCCATCTATCCCCCACTCCATATCTCTCCTCCGCCTGTCACATCTCCCGCTCCCCCTCATTCTTTTATTCCAACACACTTGTCCTCCACTCACCCTGCGTCATATCCCTTTTCACTTCTGCCTACCATATCTTGCCATGTGTTCTCCCCTCGTACTCCATCTCACCTCCATCTAGGCAGGTTGTCCCCACTGCGCTTACTACCGTAATCTCTCCTCTACTTCCACATCATCGTCCCATGCCACTTCACCTTTATCCTATCACACCTCAGCACCCATGTTTTCTGTCACCATACTTTCCCAATCACCTTTCCTCTGCCATGTCTGTCCACCTGGCCATCCCTCATCCATTTATTCCATGTCGATCGCGCAAACCGCCTTTTCCCCATCAGCTTTATCCACGTTCACCAACTAGATCCCCTTGTAATGGTCCAACGAAGCAGTAGACAGCCAAGGGAAAACTTCCACATCCTTCAAGTGAAGAGTTGACTCGGGCCTCCCTAATCCCGATGAAGTGGTTAATGAAAACAAGGAAGGTGGTTGAGACATCATCTCCTTCCATAAATAGAATGCGAGAAAAGGACTAATGTAGAGGTGGACCATCAGTCCAAACTGACAGAGATTGTGTCTGAAAGAAGACTGCATGGGTAGTCTGACCAACGTCTACATGCGTAGCCTAACAGAGAATTTTATCAATGCAAAGCCTTAAATGTGTGACATGATCACGCCTTCAACAGTGGGATCTAGTTCTGAGTATATGTAAGAATTTTTTCCATTTTTTCCAATGTTGATGGTTGAGCTAAGCTCCCGATTGGTAAATTTTTAATGAACACTCTGTTTCTCTGGTTGTGTATATGCATTTGAGACTTCTTGTTTAATGTAAGTCATTTTCCTTTTGTCTCTCTATAACAACTGTGTTAGAACACTCAGGCATGGATGATCCAGTCGAGGGTGGTTATGTTTTTGTGATGTAGGTTTGATCACAGTGACATTACAACCAATGTTAATCATTTTTTTGTGTTCTCTTTCCCCTCTGAAACTGAGAGCTCGAGCATGAATGATCCAGTCGGGTTGCTATGACTATATTGTGATGTATGTTTGATTACAATACTGTTATAGCATTTTCATTTTCCTGAAGTCATGAATTCAATAGGATCTTATATTTGAGGCTTTTCCTCCTTAGGCTATCGGAAGACCGAATGTCCATAGTATACCTTTCCACTCTCCTCAAGTTCTTCCCCCTACTCACCACTATATCAAACTCACTAACTGAAGTTAGACCAAGACCTCACCTGCTTGTGCTTTCCAACCCAGTTTTCTGAGTTAGAACGATACCATCATGATGCCTATGTCCATTAGAACACCTTTAAATTTATTCATTGTGACATACAAACTGATGGGTATCGGTCTTACCTCTGCCGCAATCCAGAGGTGACTTCTGGTGCTAAAATTTTTGGCATTGTTGTCAAGGACGAAATTGAATATTTTCCCTGGGATTGAACGACAAAGCTTACTAGTTCTAAAGGTGCATCAGAACTTAGTACATCAAAGATTTCAAATGTGCATACTTCATTGTGGTGACTCCATTGATGTGAATCCATCGACGACTCCATTGTTTCATTTGTGGCTTCTAGAGGCAAACACACAAGGTCTACTCCATAGTTGCCTTTAGCAACACCTAAAGTCGACCCAGAGAAAATTGTCAGAAATGGAAATGCCCTCCAATAAGGTGCTTCTACTGTTGAACCAGGTACTTCTAATGATTTTCATTATCCTCCTATAGAAACTCCAATATCTGCTTCCCATTTTCCTATTATACCTTTTTTTGGAGTTTCCTGAAGTTTAATGTTTGGGAGTGTTCTTGTTGAGTTTTCTCCTCCTCGTTTTGGATTGGAGGGAGAAATCCTTGTCACTCATATTTCCCCTGAAGTTGTACCTTGGTTTAGACCCAACACCTCGGAAAAAAAATTAACCCCAGGATTTATTACCCCTCCTCCTATTACTGCTACTACTACCATAGAGAGGGAAACCTTTGTTCCCTTTATCCCTACACCCTTCTTTTTGAACCCTCTATTGTTTCCTTTTCCTTATGGAAGCTCAGTTCTAGTCTCCCCTATTTGAAGCCCATCTCCTCCTAGTTCTCCTCCACCTATCATCCCTATGGTAGGTGCCAATCCCCCTAGAAACAGAATGGATTCCATAGTGTTTGCAAGATATTCCCCTCTAGTCCTACCTCAGCCCATGAACACTCTCCCTACTGGAGATTACCTAAAATACATGCCTAAGTTCACTGTAGAAGAATATATAACTGTTGAAGAGAACCTTGTTGCCTTCTACAATTATGTAGACAATCTAAATATTGAAAATGAAGATGTCTGGATGAGAGTCTTTTTCCATAGCCTTGATGGTGAGGTTATGAAGTGGTTTAGGGGATTGACCCCTGGATCTATTACTGGTATTGAGGCTCTAGATGATGCTTTCTTGATACAATGGGGGGATAAAAAGGACTTTATGTATTATATCACAGAGTTTGGGTCCCTGAAAACAAAAGAGGGAGAATATGCCTTTGATTTCTCCAAAAGATTCAATAAGATGTACAATAAGATCCCTGCTGAGATAAATCCTATAGAAGCCTCTGCCAAAATTACTTATGTTATTGCTTTTGACCCTATTTTTTTCCTTTTACTCAGAGAGAGAAGAGCTACTTCCCTGGCTCATATGCAAGATGCAGCCCTGGAAGTGGAATCCAATGTATTGGCAGTTGACAGACTTAGGAAAAAAGCTGACAGAGATAGAGGAAAATGGATATTGGAAGCCTCAACCTCTAGTTATTCTGCATCTCATCCTCGAGTAGATGAATTGTCCAAGATGGTGAAATCTCTTTCTGCAAAGATGGAGAGGATGAAATTTGAAGGAAAACAAGGTTATAGGAATGTCCAAAATGTTGATACCAGAGCCAACTTCAGAGGACCAAACAATGTCCCTCAAATACTCCTGAGAGAGCCCAGAAACAGAGATAGGGATGATCAGAAAATCCAAACCCCCCTCCAAAATAACCTTGTTGTTGATGAGGAGATGGAGGAAGAAGAACTTGATCTTGAAATCCATTGTCTTGGAGACAACTCCCAGTTCCCCCATTTAACTCAATATACATACGAGGAGTCTCTCTTAGACATCCAAATAAATGAGTTGAGTAAGGGGGAAAGAGCCAATAGCAGTCCCAATAAATATAACCTCAGGTCAAAGAAGAAATAAGGGAAGTCTGACATCCCTGATCAGCCTTCCATAGTAGAGAAGCCTACTAAAAATGCAATGAACAAAAGCAAAGAAAATAAATCTTAGATTACCCCACCAGTGGCCAAAGGTCCTACCCTAGAAGTGAGGGAAATTCTAAACCCCCCCNAAAAATTAGAATCCCTATGCCCCTTTTAGAGCTAGTCAAGCATGAATATTTCAAGAAGTCTCTCTCTAATATGTTATAGTCTAAGTCATCTTTCCATTCCATAGACTTAGTAAATATTCAAGACGAAAATCCAGCAGTCATCTTAGGACCTATGGTAGAAGATCGAGATGATTTGTCCCCTCCATTCTACACATCTCTGAACATACATGATAAGGTGTTGCATAATTGTCTAATGGATTTCGGGGCATCGCATAATATCATGCCTAGAACTGTCATGGAAGAACTTGGGCTGAAAATCACAAAAGATTCTCATGATTTGTACTCTTTAGATTCAAGGAGGGTGCAATGTGTTGGGGTCATCAAAGATTTGATTGTGACCTTGTTTCAACTACCCATGAAAAGTGTGGTCATGGATATCATGGTGGCTAATGTTCCTCCCAAGTTTGGCATGCTCTTGTCAAGATCTTGGATAAAAAGTCTTGGGGGAACATTGCAGATGGACCTCACATATGCTACTATTCTAGTCTTTGGAGGGGAGCATAGAATACTATAAAGAGAAGCTCAGTTTTCCTACATTATCATTGATGAAGAAGGCCCCACCAATCATCCTATTTTCACCCTTGATACTGGCTTTGGATCCAGTTTATTGTAGCTCATAGATGCCCTGGAACCACCTCTTGAAATCAGAAAGTCCATTACTCTATGTGAAGACTCCCCTCCAATTTCCCTTGTTTGGAAAATTTTCTTTGATGGAACCTCTTCTAGAGAAGGTGCAGGTGCTGGAGTGGTTTTTGTTTCACCAACTCAAGAAACCATATCTCTATCATACAAATTAGATTTTGAAGTTACCAACAATTTGGAAGAGTATGAAGCTCTTGTTTTGGGATTGAGAGTTGTGAAAGACATGGGGATTAAATAAATATCTTTGTTTGTTGATGTTGATTTGATCATCCAGTAGGTCAGAAATATTTATCAGGCCAAACACCCTCGTCTCAAAATTTACAGAACTGAATTCTTGGACCTCATCGACAGTTTTTTCCTAGCTTTCAACATTTCATTTATTCCAAGGGGAGAAAACATCATGGTTGATTCTCTGGTTGTTTCAGCGAGCAGTTTCATAGTTCCTCTGCCACCTAATCTTAGGTATGGCGTAGAAGTGAAATACAAGCCCTCTATACCTGACAATGTCAACCATTGGAAGGCGTTTAAGGTGATCTTGAGATCAAGATATTCCTGGAGACTCTTGAAAAGTTTTCTACATTACACATTGACCAGGATCCTGACTCTGAAATAGATCCTCACATTGATGTTCTGTTGCGCAAAATTGTTGATCATCGGATTGTTCAATTTCCTAGCAATCACATCCCAAAGGGACTGGTTCCTTTGGAAAGACTGTTTGACAATAATGATGTGGTAGTTAAGGCTAGGAGGCCAATTGAAGATGTTGATGTAGTCGAGTACAATATTCGCATGGAGAGGAATCCAAAGTTCGTCAAGTTGTCGAACAACTTGTCAAAAGAGAAAAAGGCCAAGTATGTTGAGTTATTAAGAGAATTTGTTGACATGCTTGCCTGGACCTATGAATACCTAAGAACATATGAAACTAGTTTCATTGAGCACAAGATCCCACTGAAGGAAGAAGCCAAACCATTTAGGCAAAAGTAGAGACAGATAAATCCCATGTTTTTGCCTATTATGGAAAGAGAGGTGAAGAAGTTGTTGGATGCTCAAATCATCGTCCCCTTGAGATACTCTGAATGGGTGGCCAACTTGGTCCCAGTAAGAAAGAAGAATGGATAAATCAGACTTTGTATCAATTTTAGGAACCTGAACAGGATCTCAAAGAAGGACAATTACCCCTTGCCAAAGCTAGAACATATATTGCATAGGGTAACAGGTTCATCTAGGATTTCCATGATTGATGGATTTTATGGCTACAATTAGATTTATGTCCTTCCTGAAGACAGAGAAAACATAGCCTTCACCAATCCTTGGGGTACATTCATGTATGCCAAAATTCCCTTTGGATTGATGAATGCGGGAGCAACTTTTCAGTGAGCCATGGATATAGCCTTCATTGGGGAAAAGTGTTGTAGGAAAATCTCCCTGTGGACAGGTAGATCGCCTCTAAGAGCTTGACCCTAACTCTAGACAGAAAATTCTTAACATGGACACTGACTTCCTTTCAAATCTATCTAAACTAACACATGAGAAGGAAGGATGACAGAAGTACTTTTTATCGACGTTTGTCCCTGCATGCTCCTGGTTGCACTTCGATCCTTTGCTTCTCGCTGGATCCTGTGGACAAAACAAGATACAACCGCTTCCTACTCTATTGATATTAGCTTGAAAATAGATCTATCAATAAATGATAAGTTCATGTGACATTAGACACAAACTAGAAAGAAACAGGCCAAGCATGTCATATTGACGAGAAAAACAACAACAGTACTTACAATCGTAGATGCGAATGCGACAGCTTCGTCAAGTCCCCTTCGTCTAACCCTTTCTTGAAAGATCCACAGCCTAGATAATAGTAGCTTCACTGATCACTCTCCTTTGGCTGACTATGAGCTTCCTCCAAGATCATAAGTTTCATATCTTTAGTTCTTCCCCTTTTTCACCATCATAGAGCCTATTTATATAGGTTAAGAGGAGCTTAACCTCTTGATTTATCTTTAGAACAAGTTGGGAACCTCCAACTTAGATCAGGGATCTCTTGATGAAACCAAGAATTCAAACACAATTGCCTTCTAATCTCAAAAGATCCTCCCCTTATTCTCCTCAACGGGCTAACTACTACCTCAGAATAGGCAGCACTCCCTTAGAAGGGGCATCAGAGTGCTATAGTGCTCCCTGGTAAGCCTTAGGGGAGCGCCAGCACTCTCAAGATGAGCAGCACTCCTTCAGAGGGGGATGGGGAGAGTTATAATGCTCCCTAAAGCCTTATAGGGGAGCGCCAACGCTTCTAGGGCTGATATGGGGGAGCGCTCCTCCTCAAAACCTTTGTTTCAGGGCTCTCTTCAGGTGTCAAGAGTTGTTTGACTTCAGTGAACCAGTTCTCCTTCTTCAAATCAAGCATATGAGATGTTATAAGTGTCTCCTTATTTTCATTTGTCATGGCAGCATGTCTGAACATCATTTGCGACACTTGTAACCAACTTGTGACACTTGCAAAAGTTGTAAGGAAGATGCGACACTTACGACAATTGAGAGGAACATGTGACACTTATCTAGCTGAGTAATTTTGATGTGTAACAGAATACCCCCCAAAGTATGAAGTTAGAAGATGCCAACTGATAACTGAAATACTTTGTAGACGTCCAAGCAAGGGTATAGACTTGGAGAACCTGACAGAAGCTGCACACAAACATCCAACAAGTATCATGACATATTTCAAAACCCAAGGGAGGCATACCTATGCTTGGGTGATCAAGACTTAGCAGGATATGGCCGCCATAAAATACACTACGGATCCATAATTGTATTGATAACAAGGTATAGCCACCAAAGATACAATGTGGATCTATACTCTGATGACTCGGACTGATCGTAGCCACGAAGAATACACAGTGGATCTACGAGATGACAAGACATAGACACGACCAATACAAAGTGGATCTATGTAATAGTGTATGTGTTCTTTGTCCAATGGAAATTCCTTCACAACCTGGACAAATCATATATGAAAGTTATCACTCAACCCAGGGTATTCTTACCAATCCCAACATGGTACGATTCCAACCATGTGAATAGATGTCTTGATGTTGAACATGGCGGAAACCACTCGATTACCGGCCAATGGTGTGAACCGTTAACAAGTGCGAGGGAGATCACCATTAATGTCAATGATTCCCAAGGTACCCTAGTACATTCCAGTGAATGTGAATAGATGAGATCAAGTTGAACACCCGTGGAATCATTCGATCAGAGGTCAATGATGTAATCCTATTGTCGAATGTGAGGAGGCCTGCCATTGAGGCATGCAGGTCCCAAAGTACTAATTGGTTTCTAAGTCTGATTCTTGGATAATGTGTTGGAGTCGATAGGAATAGACTCGTCCAGGGAGGGCCTTGATGTATCCCCCATCAATGACACAAAAAGGACATGGAGATGTAATTGGCAGATCAAATGGACATTGACTGACACAGGTTTTGAGGCAAGATACTTGGGATGGCTAACTCTCGAGGCAGATACTTCCCTTGAACACTGAGGCACAACAACAAAACATGACATGGACCAAAACTATGCAGTGGATACTGTGACTTGCGTCGGGTGACCCAAAGGAGTGAAAGGAACTTGAGGATTGGTTCAGTGGAGAGGTTCAGCGGATTATGATGCATGCAAATGACAAAGTGTCGTGTTCAAGGGCGACTCTAAGAAGTGTTGGATGATGTTCTCAAGAGACTGCTTGGCTTGCTCCTTTCAATTTTTTCCCCCATCCAGATAAATGAGTACCTCTTTTTGATTTAATGAGCTCGAGGAGTATAACACATGCTCGATATAACTCACCTTCAACAAGTTCTTCTTCCTTTGTTTAACGAACCAGAAGAAGTAAGGGTTTGGTCCCGTATGGGCCTGTCGATGTGTTCTTTAACGAGTCCAAAGAAAGAAAACTCGAAGGTTTTTCGAGATTATAGAGTTTGGAAAAACACTTAAAAGAGAACTCTCTCATTTCCTTTTTCGTACAGTAGTCCAACGAGACCGAAAAAGGGTTAAACTATCGCTCGAAAGATTCCCTTTCTGACCTTTTAACGAGTGTGAAAGGAAGCAAGATCACTCGTCAATCTTTTCATATTTAGAGAGTCTAAAAAGAGTTTAAAGTAGACTCTAGGGGGGTTCCTTTTTCATGTGTTCGTATCCGTAGGGGTCCGAAAAAGAGATAAAAGTTTACCCGGTTACGTTCTCATATTGTTGAGCTCGAGAACGAACTAAGACTATGATCATAAGTGCGACAAGGTGAATAACTGATTAGGACTGCCAGGAAACCTGCGATGTCAAAGCTACAAACCAGAGTTTAGTGAAGCCATTACATCATTAGAGAAACCCAAAAATGACCATACCTTATAAAAAAATGAAATTTTATAAATAACAATTGATTTGGAAATTCATTTACCATTTCATTTGCAAGGATTTTTGGAGTAGTGGAGAATCTCATTTTGAAGAAAATCTTTTTTTTCTCGCTGCCGGAGCTACGATCGACCATTTCGCTCACCATTCAAACCAGGTCTGTGTTTATCCTTTGCTCTTTCAATTACATGGTTTCAAATTGATTTTCATGGCATTATTTATTTAAAACACAAAGCCCTAGCTCGCCCCTCTTTGAACCAAATCGGCCTCTTTTTAAAAATTAATAAAATAGGGGGATTCTTTTATAAATAAATGTGTTAGAGAAGGATTGGTAGGATGTCTACACCCTTGCAATCAATTGGACTGATCATTTTTAGTAAAAGAACTCATAAAAATTTCCCCCAATTTCCCACGCAGCCCCCAAAATCGTTTTACATTTTCAAAATGTTTTTATCATTACTTGACACATGTTAAAGGGTGTGGTGGTTAAAAAGAGTGAGTAGTTGCTTTTAGATGACATGGGCATTTTTTTTATGTTTTAAAATGCTTTTTGAAAATCGCCGAAATTACCAAAACGTGAGGAATAATGAAATTCTTGATTTTTTGTTTTCTAGGTATCCTCGGCAATCATGATTGAATGGAAAGAGAGGGAACATGAGATGGATTATTTAGCCGCTCTACGGAGTCCTCATACGCGGGCTGCTCTGTAGGTTTGCGGCTTGCTCAAGTTCTTCAAATTGCAAAAAATGAAGAGAGAGGTGTTATTACTTGAGCATATGATTGGCCTTTGGGATGTCACGGAACAGGGATTCTGTATCGACACACAACTCCTAACCATTGAGTTGGAATATGTGTACTTTTTGAACGGCCTCTCGAAAAGAGGGGTCCCCATATCTTTTACTGGGCAGAGGGCATTACCTGAACAAGTGGACGTGTATCTAGCACGCCACTGCATCCCGGGAGCGAGGTTGGTAGGGGGCAGGATCCCTATCAAAGATATACAAGATCTACCTCTTCGGTCTAGTTTATTTGCTATCACAATATTGACTGGTATCACTAGTGCTCATCTGGCATCGAGATCATAGGTGGCCTATGGTGTTCAATGTTTAGAACCAGCACTGTTCAATTTGAGTGCAACGTTCCTTCAAAATGTGAAGGAACAGATCTCGCGGTGCGGGACTGGTCAGAAGCAGTTCAGCTATGGCTCATTTTTGGTCTCTTTTTTCCTAGAGCGCATCCCTCAGATGCAGCCTCAGATAGCAATGGCAGTATGACCAGTGGATGAACCTCGGATGGAGAGGTGGACTAGTCTGTCTCCGAGGCTAGTTTCGGAGTCAGAGTTCCACTTTACTGGTGATTTCTTTGCCTGGATGAGACGGAAGTACCTCTGGATAGAGGACTTCCCTTATGCCGATGTAGACTTCCGTGGGAGTATGGACTTGATTTTGCCCGCGGGGGAAGACTGGGACGAGTCAGGTAAGAGACTAAGCCATACCTTGTCTAGTTTTTTTTTTTTTTAAGTTTTTGAATGTATGTATTTTTTTTTGGGGCATGTAAAGAGTTTTAACAGATGTTTTGTTTCCAACATACAGACAAGGGAGCAGTGCGCCCGGTTGATATACTAGTACAAGGGTGTCATGGAAGTGCCCTAGTTGCAGCAGATCCAACAATACCAGTGGTGGGTCTCCGGGAGGTTGAGAGGAACCTCCAAGGCCTTACGATGGGTATCCCTCCTCTGCGGAGGGGGGATGTGCCTTTACATCTGCAGTGGCACACTGTAGGAGTACCGGAGAATATCAATTCTCTGTTGAGGCACGTAGTGCGTGCAGTAGTGTGCTACTCACAACACAACACAGTGTGGGGAGATTAGAGTCTCCCCATGATCATGTTTTTGTATGCCTTGTCAGGCGATGTTGTATGGGTGAACAGGCACAATATTTTTCTCTTCTACACACTTTTTGATGTAATACAAACATTTCAGTCACGCCATATATATATATATATATATATATACAGTTTCAAGTTTTTATGATGCCAATGATTTGTACATGATGATGTCCGTGATGTGTTTTATTTTACATGTAATGTACAGTTTTGCTTTCCTTGAATCTTATGTGTGGGAGAGATACCGATTCATGATATAATTAGCTAATGAATCTGAAACACTATTAAGTTGTCTCGGAATGTGTCTATATTCGATGTAATCGAACATTCATTCGAGACGACGAACTTGCAAGTGTAGGAGTAGCAGGATAGGACTATGGATAGCGTAGATGCGGTTGAGTTGAAAAACCACCAGTTGGGAGTCTAAGTAAATAATGATGCAAGAGATACCTAGAGAGGAAGCTTGGGTCAACAGTCTGATGACAGCATGATATTCTGCCATATTGTTGGTTGTTGGTCCTAAACAAATGCCTCCTGAACTCACTAGCTGGTCAAATTGGTAAATAACCCAAGCTGTTGAAGCAATGTTCCGGGTATGTCAGCTAGCGCCATCTGCGAACCCAAAAAAGATAGGAAAGGAAGACATCATCTGCGCATGAAAACACAAGCACAGTCATGAGTGGAAACGGTAAAGACTCGAGCACGTGAAAGAAATAGACACACCAAAACTACATACAATAATGTACAAAGTACAAATGCTAGGCAATCTAGGCATAATACTTCTTAAGGTAAAGCCCGTTTCGGGGCTCTCCTAGGGAAATTCCTTCATGATCAACTAATTCGTAGGCACCTTTATGTAGGACATGTTTTACGATGTAGGGACCATGCCACATGGGTTCTAACTTTCCTGTCCCCAATTTATCGTGAGCTTGGTCATAAACAAGGACTAAGTCTCCTTCCGTGAAAGTCCGAGGGTGGATGGATTTGTCATATTGACTTTTAATTCATTTTTGATGTGCCTCATTGGCAAGAGCAGCATCGCGACGTGTTTCGTCCAGTTTGGATAGATACAAGAATCATTCTTCTTCAGCAGAAGTATGAGGAAGGAGTTCTACTTTTAGTTTGAGTGATGGAATCTCACACTCGATCGGTAGGATGGCTTCGATGCCATAGACCAACTGGAAAGGAGTGAATCTAGTTGAAGTTTTCACAGAGGTACGATAGGCCTAGAGAGCGGAGAAAAGTTGTAGATGCCACGATGTTTTATTTTCCCCTACCATGCATTGGATCATGGTTTTTAGGACTTTGTTGATAGCCTCAACTTGTCTGTTTCCTTGAGGGTAGTAAGGGGATGAGTTTTCATGGAGAAAACCCAATTTGACATGTAACTCGCTCATCATCTGGTTTTTGAAATGTGCACCATGTTCAGTGATAATGGCACGTGGTACACCAAAATGAGTTATGATGTGGCATAGCCTCAGCCCATTTGGTGAAGTAGTCGACGGAGATGATGATGTAACCGTGCCCCCCAGCTGAGGTAGGCTTACACTACATGAAATCGATGCCCCATTTGGCAAAGTGGCCGATGGCAATAATAGGGTGCAGCGTCATGGGGTGGGTGCGTGCCTTCTTGTTGAAGATTTGGCAGGGTGGGAATTTCTTGATGGCCTTGATACAATCTTTGAAAATCGAGAGCCAAAAGTAGCCGGCACGTAGGATTTTTTGGGCTATGGCCATTCTAGAGAGGTGACCACCATAGGCTCCAAGGTGACAATCATTCAAAATGCATTCAGCCTCCTCATGAATCAGACATCACCGAAGGATGGTGTCGATGCCATGACGATACAAAGTGTCACTGAGGATGATATAACGGCGAGAGTGGTGACGGATGCGTCGACGCTCTTCATGAGAGATGTTGGGCTGAAAACATTGTGTTTGAAGGTAGAGGAGAATGTCTCTATACCAAGGATCAGAGGTGCTAATGAGGAAGAGATATTCATCGGGGAGAGAATATATAGGTTCGATGTTTTCATCGGCACGAGGGAGAGCGCAGATAAGCTCGGAAAACACCAGGGATTTTTTGGCTTTAGCCTTTGTAAACTTAAGATCGAATTCTTGAAGAATAACGATCCATTTTGAATATTTTCCCCCAAGTACTTGACATGTCAAAACGTGGTACATGGGATTGGAGTCTGCGATTACCGTGGTGGTGCGTAATAAGATGTGGTGACAGAACCTTTGGACAGTAATGACGGCTGCCAGAGCCAGTTTCTCAACATGCGAATATCTGAGTTCGGGACCATATAAACTCTTTCTCAGATAATAAATCAAATGTTCTTCGTCGTTGGGGTCTTCTTGGACTAACACCATTGCAATGGTGGAAGTAGAAGCGGCCAAGTAAAGGATATAATCCTTGGTATATTCGGGGGGATGTAACAAAGGCGCATGGGTCAAAGCATGCTTGAGAGTGTCGAATGACCATTGAGCTACGTTGTCCCAGATGAAAGGGACGTTCTTTTGCAGTAACCGCATAAATCCTTTGGTGATCTCGGCATAGTTGCAGATGAAACGACGAAGAAAGTTTGCTTTGCCTTGAAAACTTTGGAGTTGGGTTAAATTGGTGGGTGGAGGTAAGGCTAAGATGGCCTTAATCTTTAAGGGATCCACCCTGATCCCATCTTTGGAGACAATGAAACCGAGGAGTCGACCGGATTCGACAGCGAAAATGCATGTGTGTGGGTTCAGACGAATACGGTAGAACCTACATCACAGAAAAATTGCGCGTAAATTATCAATGTGATCGGATCGATTTAACGAATGTGTGGGTAAATCATCAAGATACGGTTCTGCTATATGTTTGATATCATGAAAAGCATATGGCATGGTTCATTGGAAAGTGGCTCCATCATTTTCAAGGAAAAAAGGTAGCTTTCGGTAGGTGAAAGTTCCCCAAGGGCAGATGAAGGCTGTCTTGTATTGATCTGTAGGCAAGATTTCAATCTGGTTATATCCAGAAAAGCCATCCATGAAAGAAAAGATTATGCTCCCTGAGCAATTATCAATGATCTGATCGATGAAGGGCGTAGGGTAGTTGTCCTTAGGACAAGCTTTGTTGAGATCTCTATATTCAACGCAAACACGGATGGTCCCTTGTTTCTTAGCAACCAGAATAAGGTTGGAGACCCATTCGGTTAAAGGGACGGGATGGATGAAGCCAGATTTTAGAAGTTTTTCAACTTCTACCTTTATAGCTGCGATTTTCTTGGGATGAACCGGGCGAAGCTTTTGCCGAATCGGTTTCGCATCAGGGTAAGTTTTGATTTCATGTACAATGATCGAAGGGTCGATCCCTGGAATTTACTCATAACTCCATCTGAAGACGTCGTGGAATTCCTTGAATAAACCAGTGTAAGAAGCCATTTCGTCGGGTGTGCAGTTAGCACCAAGGTTGATGTTTTCCACGACACCTTCTTTGATTGAAATGTCAATCGTGACCGTAGTAGAGATGTTACCCATGTTCCCCTCAGAGAGAGTATCTTGTGTGAGGATAGGAGATTGTGGAGCTCTGGTAACATTAGGGGGGAAGACAGATCGTATGTCTTGGATTTCTTCCAGAGGTGGAAGAAAAGAGGATCGATGGTGGTTGTCATCCCATGGTAGATCGTCAATTCTAAGCATTTCCATGATAGATTTGTCCGAAGGAAAAATTTGGGAAATGTAATCAACGACGGATGATAGGGAATCTAACCATGAGGGCACCGAATAAGTATCGGGTGCCAATGAATGTGAAGTGTTTGAAGAGGGAGAAGCAGATTGAATAGCTACGTATGCGGCCTCGGCTGGGCTCAGTGGCATTGTGTCCCCGAGCACATCGAATTCCAAAGTAATAGGCACAACCCAAGGGTCTGATGATTCCACGGATTGATAGGGCATAGTCGAAATCATATTGATGGCGGCAATATGATGTGCAGTAGGTGGAAGTGGTGTAGAGAAGGTACCCATAAGGCTAGAATCTTTTAATAATCCAACACCAATGCTTTCATATGTAACCAGGTGGTCTCCTAGAAAAGGAATGTTGTTGGTAGCAGGGATGCGAGCATCGGGTGTGCAAAAATCGAGCTGATCAATGGTAACAATTTTGCCTTGATGGGGGAATTGTACACATCGAAACACCAACGAGGCGACGGTATTCATCGCATAGAACCAACTTCTTCCAAGTAGTAGGTTGTAATCGAGGGGGGCATCAACCACCTCGACGTCAACAGTAACAGTTTTGCCGCCCAATTGAACGGCTAAGGATTGAAATAATCCATGAGGATGAAAACCTCGTCCATCAAAGGCACGTAACATGGTAGCGGATTTGTTAAGGGTAGGTGATTTTAAGCCTTTCCAATAGGCTAGAGACATGACACAGGTGGAGGCTCCCTCATCTAGAATAGTCCGGTGGATTTGTTGATTGTGAACAACCACATCGATTTGGAAAGCTAGCTAGTGGGAGAGTCATGGTTGATGATCATCCAGATTAAACGTGATGTAGTTTGATGACTCAGGATCGAAAGCACCAATAGCAGCTAAAAGCGTTCTACATTGGTTGGGACAGTGTTGTAGAGCTTCCAAGGCGGACATGGCACATGGGGCTTGGGCCAAATATTCTACGATATTTTAGTTTTGGGCATCCCGTGAATTAGGATTAAATGTAGATTTTCGGATGGTGCTCTTAGGAGGGCGGAGGATAGAGTCAAAAGAGGGTTTCTCGATCTGGAGTGGCCCGGATGGAGGGCTAATAGATGGAGGATTGACGGTGGATGGTAACAGGTCTGTCGAAGAACCGTTAGCGATCTTCGGCTTATCAGGTTTAACTAGCGTGTCATATGTCGCAGAGCAAGTTTTTAGATTAACTCCATTAAACATGTAAATGTGGGCACTTGCCAAGGCCTCATCATGGGGTTGGTTGGAACTGCCCCCTGGCGTGGGGGTTTGTGCAACCAAATATTGTTGCTATGGAAAAGGTTGAGTGAGCACAGCGGGTTGCGAATTTCCTTTGAAAAGTTTGGCCACTTCATCACGATGTGGGAAGTCTTGAGTGTAGTGATCGTCACCACAATGAGACATGGGAATTTCGGTTTCCGTTGTGGTTGTTTTCTGGCAGCAGGGGTTTGCAGTTGGGTCTTGGGTTGCTCATTGTTGTTGTTCTTCTTTGGTTTTTTTCTCCCTTTCTTCTTTCCCCCAAGTTGTTGTGAAGGGGTTGACTGGACCGCATTCACATCAGAGACCTGAGTTTGAGGTGGGGTAGAAGAGGGTGCAGTTGAACTGGCAGTGGCCGTGGAAGCGGGCCGCTGGATTGTTCCAGTAGACTGAGTAGTAGATTGAGTTTTGAGGGAGCCGATAACTCCATCCGCATGCGAAGTAGTCAATGGTTTGGATGGATCGTTAGTGGCACGGGTAGCGTTCGGTATCAACTTGTATAGAGTACCAGATTGTGAATAGACTAGGTCTAAGTACTGAGCTCAGGCGATGGATTCTTCCTCGGTGACTACGCCACCCATGGAAACATCACGAGCTATCTGGGGTAATAATTATTTCGTGAACCATTCTGCTAACAATTGGTCGGGAATGACCACTTTGATTAGCCTTCGTCGTCATCTCCATTCATGGATATGATCGGAGGTATATATGGAATTTTTTTTACGAAGAGAGGTTAATAGTTCAGTACCCATCTTGTATCGAATGGGTAGATGGAAATGTGTGAGGAAGGACATGGAAAGGGAGTTGAAATCGTGAAAGGATGCGCGTGGTAATTCAATATACCATTTCGCTGCGGAACCCGTGAGCGTTCGTTGGAAAATACGCAGACGAATTGAATCGTCCATGAGGGAGTTGGATGAACACCACAAATGGATGGTCATCACGTGATTGTTTGGGTCTTCCCAGGGCTTTTCGTCGAATTTCGGGATATCAAAAGGAAGTTTAGCTGGAATAGCTGGCCAAACCGGAGAATGATAAATGGGATCATTCATTAACTGAGACAAGTCTGGGAGGTCCAGAGTGGCGAGAAAAGGTAGTTGTCAGTTAACATGTGGGTAATGTTGGTGTGGCAGTGGGACACCAGTGGGGCCATATACTGGGTTATGTGGATAATTATAACTTGTGGGCCCTCTCATGTGAGGTTGGTTTTGACCAAGGTACATAGGATTTGAGATGTTTTGAGAAGTGTTTGTGAGTGGAGGATAACCGGATGGATTTTGTGGATTATAGGGTGGGTTTGGCATTTGTCCATAATGGGTTTGTTGCGGAGTCTGAACATTTTGTCTCGTGGAGGCATGTGGGTTTCCTTGAAAAGGGATGCTCCATGGATTGGGTGCGGTGGACACATTTTGTCCTTGTGGTTGATGGTATACTCCAGATTGAGGCTGCCCCCCAGCATGAGGGTGCCCCCCGAATGGAATTTTTCCTTTGGTGGGAGGATTCCCCCCAGCATTAGGGTTCCCTCCAAATGGAATTTGTCCCCCGGAGGGAGGATGCCTCCCAGTTTGAGGTAGAGTTCCCGGGATCTGAGAGCCAGACGTAAATAACGGACCAGTGCCACCGATTCGGTTAGGACCACCAAGGCCAGTCCCTCCGAGTTGTTGGATAGGTATGGAACTTCCCAGTATAATTTGGGTAGTGGTTTTGGTAGTGGTGGAAGCGGAAGCGTTCAATGCCCTGAATCCAAAAGGGATTGTAGGTATCATTGTTACCGATGTGCCAATCAGGGCTTGAATAACTATCGTGTTGCCGGCGGGGATGGTCGAAATGTGCGGGGCCATTGTCGAATGGGTCGTCTGAAGGGGAATAGTAGACCTTGGGCCAATGGACGGTATGTTCGGACCAACGGTTGGTGTGGCGGTAAAAGTGGTAGTACCGATGAAGTGATTTGGGGGTACAGTGTAGGAAAAAGGTGCATCGGCACCTTCCCCTGTTTCATAAAGATCTCGCACCAAGCGTGGTGGACTCCGGACAACGTCCACAGTCCAAAAAGGGTCACTGGCTAAAGGGTTTTGAGAAGACTTGACCGGAATGTCAGAAGGATTTATGACAACAAATTTTCCGGTGGAATTCAGGTGGAGGATCTGTCGTTCGTATCCCTCCGGAATGCAATAAGCTTCTGGAGATTCTGAGACAATTCAAAAATTCTCTAAAGTAATGGGAACTTCTTCCTGGGAAGTTGTAGTATTATGAACCTCGCTCTGTTGAGGGGATTCTTCCATATAATGAGGGGGTAAAGGGGTGTTTCCTTCCATATTTTCTGGAGGAATTCCCTATAGCCTCCACGAGCGGCGTGGAGGGTCGATGTTGGCAGAAAAGAGTCGGCGAAAGAAATCTATGGCCAACTAACAAAAAGAAACAGCACACACTAAAAAAATCTAAGAATCACAACCAAGAAAACAGGACCTTCTTTTGATGACCGTACTAGTTGGTGATGAAATCCAACGTCGCGTGATCAAGTCCAGAAGGGGCAAGGATAGGGTGGAACAGTTACAATGGCGACCTGCTTAACGGACTTACGCCTTGGTGCAAGCTTCCACGCAGTAATTGTGGATTTACCCTCCAAGGAGCCCGAGTGAGTTTGACCAATGTCTGCTCCAGGTACAATGAGACTTCCCTTCACCATCACCTTGTGTAAGACCCTAAATATTATGGTCACTAAGGTTACCAATTCACAGCCATCCCCTGGGCGGGAACAGTCGACAGTCCGATCCGAACGTACGGGCAGGGTATCAAGCCTGAAATCAACTAAAAGGCTTCCACGCAGTAATTGTGGATTTACCTCAAAGTGATCCCCATAATACGATCCAACCACCACAATCAGTTAAACCACGGAAGGTTAGTCCCCATAGCTTACATGAATGTGACCTCGTGCGTAACCCCTGTGTGAGAGGGGGATCCCAGGAAGACTTATACGATAACTGGATTTACTCTCCCTAACTCAGGATGCTAGTGTTTGTTTTGGGAACTTTGGAGAGTTATGCTCACAGCCCTAATCCAAAGTACTAACCCTAGTCTACTGTTGGTGGAGGATCCTAGAAAAGAAAAAGTTCTAGATAACTTTTAATTAGCGTTGATTTTTATGGATGTTCTTTACGCAAAGGGGTGCATGGAAGTGAAACAAATGGAATTATGAATCAGACCCAAAGAATGCATCGAACATGATAAGAAATCATTTCCTTTCGATGAACACCTAGCTAAGGGACAGAGAGAGTTATTTTCACTAATCAAGCACAAATAAGGAATGCCCTCAAATGATTCTTTTTCTCAATCAAATCCTGATGTAATGCAAAAACTTTCAAAATGCCTTCTAATATGCACAATCAATCATAAAGATGTCTTTTATTGTTTGCGTATGAATGATGATCAATTCAACATAATGCTCATCTTGCTAATTATCTTTCTTGAATGAATGAAAACCAAACTAGCACAAGCAAAAGTCATACAAACAATACACCCTTTCGTCGCAATCAAAACGAAAAGCGAAAGAAAAGAGATAATCAAAAAAAAGAAAAAAAAACTTCACACCCAAAAACAAAAGTTTAAGAACAATGACCTTGATTGAAATTGAGATGAAGAGGTCTGTAGGCCTTTGATGACCTTCACCAGGGTCTTTACTCAGTTGATGAGGAGAGAAAAACAATGCATAGGTTTCAAACTTCACTCAACAGGAAAAACTCAATGAAAATAGTGAAGAAGGCTACAAGATCCAACTAACAAGATGTTTATTCTTCAAAGAGAAAGATGTCAAGGCTGAAAGGGAATAAACATTGGCTCACTAGGTCACTCAACAAAAGAGACACAGAGGCAAACCCTGAAAAAGGCAGTTCTGGAGGGGTTTTGGGCCAAAAAGAGGTTGGCGCTCTGTTTCCAAAGGCAAGGAGCATCATAGTGCTCTGTGCAGAGGTATGGGGGAGTGCTAGCGCTCTGTTAACACTAGGACAGGGGCGCCACGGTCAAAAACTCCAAAAAATGTCAAAAAATTCCAAAAATTCAAATTCAAATTCGACAATTATGTTGAGTATGATAAGGTAAGGAGCCAATCATCTCATGAAACTAATCAAAAGAGGAGTGAACTAGGTCTGAAACAATCAAGGGATAGAACAAGGTCAATGAGGAGAAAATCCAAACAAGAAATTTCAATTTGAGGCTATCTCCCCAACGGAGTCCCCTGTTTCTGTTGTAGGAAAATCTCCCTGCGGATAGGTAGATCACCTCTAAGAGCTTGACCCTAACTCTAGACAGAAAATGCTTAACATGGACACTGACTTCCTTTCAAATCTATCTAAACTAACACATGAGAAGGAAGGATGACAGAAGTACTTTTTATCGACATTTGTCCCTGCACGCTCCTGGTTGTGCTTCGATCCTTTACTTCTCGCTAGATCCTGTGGACAAAACAAGATACAACCACTTCCTACTCTATTGATATTAGCTTGAAAACAGATCTATCAATAAATGATAAGTTCATGTGACATTAGACACAAACTAGAAAGAAACAGGCCAAGCATGTCATATTGATGAGAAAAATGACAGCAGTACTTACAATCGTAGATGAGAATGCGACAACTTCATCAAGTCCCCTTCGTCTAACCCTTGCCTGAAAGATCCACAGCCTGGATAACAGTAGCTTCACTGATCACTCTCCTTTGGCTGATTGTGAGCTTCCTCCAAGATCATAAGTTTCATATCTTTAGTTCTTCCCCTTTTCCACCATCATAGAGCCTATTTATATAGGTTAAGAGGAGCTTAACCTCTTGCTTTATCTTTAGAACAAGTTGGGAACCTCCTCCTTAGATCAGGGATCTCTTGATGAAACCAAGAATCCAAACACAACTGCCTCCTAATCTCGAAAGATCCTCCCCTTATTCTCCTCAACGGGCTAACTACTACTTTAGAATAGGGAGCGCTCCCTTAGAAGGGGCATCAGAGCATTGTAGCACTCCCTGGTAAGCCTTAGGGGAGCACCAACACTCTCAAGATGAGCAGTGCTCCTTCAGAGGGGGTTGGGGAGCGTTATAACGCTCCTTGAAGACTTATAGGGGAGAACCAACGCTTCTAGGACTGAGATGGGGGAGCACTCCTCCTCAAAACCTTTGTTTCAGGGCTCTCTTCAGGTGTCAAGAGTTGTTTGACTTCAGTGAACCGATTCTCCTTCTTCAAATCAAGCATATGAGATGTTATAAGTGTCTCCTTAGTTTCATTTGTCATGGCAACATGTCTGAACATCATTTGCGACACTTGTAACCAACTTGCGACACTTGTGAAAGTTGTAAGGAAGATGCGGCACTTACGACAATTGAGAGGAACATGCGACACTTATCCAGCTGAGTAATTTTGTTGTGTAACAAAAAGGATAAATTCGTTGTCATCTACCTGGATGATATTATAGTTTTCTCCAGATCTGATAAAGAACATTGTCAACATCTGAAAAGGGTATTACTGAAATGCAGAAGGTTTGGTCTCTCCCTCAATCCCAAGAAGTCTCTATTTTCCATGCAAGAGGGAAAATTGTTGGGACACATAGTGTCAGATGAGGGGGTCAGGATTGATCCAGACAGGGTAAAGGCTATTCAAACCCTGGCACTTCCTAGATCCAATAAGGAAGTTCATTCCTTCCTAGGCAAAATTAATTTCCTAAGGAGATTTGTTTCAAATTTTGTTGAGTTGGTGAAACATATTACATACATGATAAAAAAGGGAAATGAAGTAAAATGGACTGTTGATTCCAAAGAATCTTTCAACCAAATCAAGAAATCTCTGACTGAGGCACCTGTGCTTATCAGTGCCGATTATTCTCATGATTTTCTGATTTTTTCCTTTGCTTCTTTTGATACAGTGGCAGTTGTTTTGTTGCAGAGAAATGTTGAAGGGATGGAGCAGCCTATATCTTTTTTCAGCAGAGCATTGAGGGACGTCGAGGTAAAATATGACATCATGGAGAAACAAGCCTATGCCTTAGTGAAATCTCTCAAATATTTTATATTCTATGTTCTTCATTCAAAAATCATTACATACGTTCCTTCAGCTTCTGTGAAAGACATTCTTATTCAACCAGATATAGACGGAAGAAGGAGCAAATGGATTGCCAAAATACTTGAGTTTGATATGGAAATAAAACCCACAAAGATAGTTAAAGGTCAAGGTTTATCCAAGTTATTGCTTGAATATAATTGTAAAGCTTTGGGGGTTAACTTCATCAATTCTTGTTCAGAAAATCAGCAAGCTGAATTGTCTGATAAAAATCCTCAGGACAACCCTTCATTGGCAGAATATATTTGGTACAAAGACATTATATTTTTTCTTCAAGAGCTAAGGCCCCTTGATGGAATGGGGAAAAGAAGGGAAAGAGCTTTAAATCTCAAAGCAGTTAGATATTTCCTTATTAACCAGGTCTTGTATTGGAAATACCCTCTAGGAGTGATTTTGACATGTTTAAACCCACAAGAGGCCCAAAATATTTTATTTGATTTCCATGAAAGCTTGTGTGGGGGACATCATTTCTGGAGAACCAAAGCCTACAAAATTATCAAGGCTAGGTACTACTAGCCTACTCTATTCACTAATGTCTGTGCAAAAATCAAGTCATGTATCAAATGTCAAAAGTTCTCTAGGAAGCAGAAACTCAAGTCACTTCCATCGAAGCATGTGTTAGCTTCAAGACCCTTTCAGCAGTGGGGCCCAGACTTTATTAGGGAAATTCATCATTCTTCAAGTGGCCGACACAGGTCGATCCTAACTTCCAAAGATTATTTTACCAAATGGATAGAAGTTATCCCCACAAGGAGCGCTTCTCACAAAGTGATCATTGGTTTCCTTGAAGATATTATGGCAAGGTTTGGATGTCTGAACATAATCATCACTGATAACGTTGCATCCTTAAAGTTTGATGCATTGGTCAAATTTTGTGAGCAGTTTGGGATTTCATTAATCCACTCCACCCCCTACTATCCCCAAGGCAATGGATTAACAGATTCCTATAACAAGAGCCTTATAAAGATTATCAAAAGACTGCTAGAGGACATTAAGAAGGCATGGGATTCAAATCTCAAATTTTCTCTGTGGGATGATCGAGTGACAACAAAGAGGTCCCTAGGCATCTCCCCTCTCCAACTTGTATATGGGACTGAAGCAGGTTTTCCTTCTCACCTTTCCCTACCTATAGCGAAATTATTTCAGGATTATCAAGGAGAGTCGGATGATATGATCAGAAGAATTCATCAATTGGTAGAAGTCCAACAGACTAGAGAGGAGGTGATGGGCAGCGCGCATGACCGTCAACAGAAGATCAAGCAGGCCTTCGACAGGAAGAGCAGAAAGGAATATTTCCATATGGGAGATCTATTACTTAAATGGGATGCACCCAGACAAGACAAGGGAAAACATGGGAAATTTGAATCCCTCTAGATTGGGCCCTTCAATGTTTCTGAGGTATTTCCAAATAATACTTACAGGCTGCAGAATTCGAAGGGCGGTAAATTTTTTGGTGGCCTTGTAAATGGGCATTTTCTGAAGAAGTTATTTACTTGAGCCATAAGTGGCTCCCCTGTATTTGTAAACATTGTTTTTCTTTTTATTACCAGTTTTATAAGTGACTCCATAACCCAACAGTAAGGCACTAAAATTGTAGAAGAATTCTTGGCATCTCGCAGGGAACAAGACATCCCCCATGGAGCCAAATGTTATCACAATAATTTGTAAAGAGGGGTATTTTCCTTGGAAGTTGGCATTTTGGTAAAAAGAGGAAAGAAATAGGCCAAAAACCCACTTATACTAAGTTTTTGTGCACATGCGCGTTGCGCTAAGCATCGCGTGGATCTGGGCGACTGAGATTTGCATGCTTAAATCTACGGCGTAGTGCCCATATCGAACCCCCCTGACTTTCTACCTTTAGGCAGGGGGGGGGGTCCGAGTTGGTGGTTTTTGAATGCGGTCCCCCCACTGTCGTGGCACCTCCTCGTGAACTCAGACCCCCACAACCTTTTCCGCTTACCAGTCTCCCCCCCTTTGAGTAGACCACTTACCACTCCTACTTACCACTCCATCTTTCCACTGCCATCTATCCCCCACTCCATCTCTCTCCTCCTCCTGTCACATCTCCCATTTCCCCTCATTATTTCATTGCATCACACCTATCCTCCACTCACATCTGCTTCATATCCCTTTTCACTTCCGCCTACTATATCCTACCATGTGTTCTACCCTCGTACTCCATCTCACCTCCATCTAGGAAGTTTGTCCCCACTGCGCTTACTACTGTACTCTTTCCTCTACTTCCACATCATCTTCCTATGCCAATTGACCTTTGTCCTATCACACCTCATCACCCACGTTTTATGTCACTCGTGATTTCACAATCACCTTTCCTCTACCCCGTCTATCCACCTGGCCATCCCTTGTCTGTTGATTCCATGCCAATCGCGCCAACTGCCTCTGCCCCATCATGTTTATCCACGTCTACCAAATGGGTCCTATTATAGTACAGTTTGTATTTATAGTAATAGGTCAGAAGATAAAGGGATAAACTGGCGTAACATGAACCAATCCCACCCAATGTCACCTCAATGGGATGGTTCTTTCTATTCTGGGTGGTAAGGCCCATGGGAGACGTCCCTAGTGACCTGGAGTTTTGAGAAGGAGAAGGATGATAAGGAAAAAGTGTAAATCCCCCCTCACAAATCACCACTAAGCAGAAGATCTGGCTAAACATCCAATAATAAGAAGTAAGCAAAGAAGAAGAAAAGCACATGTCTAGGATAAAGCAACAAGAAACTTATACGTGCGAATCTTGGTTAGTACTTCATATATCAAAGATCATCTACTAATTTAACATATAAGAAATTATAACAATAAATATTGACGAAGTCAATGTTTGTCAATATAGCAATGAAATAATATCATTCCACCAATAAATACCAAAATGATGTGGCAATCAATATATCCAATCAATCCTTCATTCAATAAATGCTTTTAAACACCATTCAATTTCTTATAAAATGAAACTTTGTTGCATCAAGATGAAATAACCAAGGGTGATGTCAACATTCTAGGGTTAGTAGGTTAGGGTTAGTGTAGTTAGGGTTTCAGTTTTAAAAGAAGTTTGAGAGTGTTTGGATCCAATCACTTCAACGATGGAGGCTTAGATCAGTTCCTTAGGGTTTAATGGAGTCAACAAGAAGGACACAAGAGTTGAAGGAGGGTGACTAAAGACTAGAGGGAAGGGTTCTGAAGTGCTGCAATAGTAGGGCTTCAGAGACAAAACCCTAGGGGAGAGAGGCTCACTCTGGTGTTGCTAAAGAAAGGCCTTGTCCTATCTCCTTCTTATTTAGATCAAATTGGAAAAACAACTAGTTGAAGATAAAGAAAAGACAACCAAAGCATGAGGGTTTGAAGAGGCAAGGTGTTGCTATAGCAAGGCCTTTTTAGAAAACCCTAGAATGGTATAGCCCTAGTGTAGAAGAACTAGGTCAAGGACGTCTCACTCTATTTGGCTTCTAGATAGTATGGCTAGCTCAGGGAGAAGAAGAAATGAGAGTGTAGCTATGGCTAGGCTCTCTCTTCCTTCTTCAATGGCTGAAAATTTCTCTATTAGGGGACATGAGACAAGGACCAATTAAATTTTTTTGTCACCTAGGGTTTTGATTCAGCAAATTTATAAGTAATATGCAAGAAATTTAGACTACAACCATTCAATAAGAAGTTTTGCAGAAAAAACACTTACAATTCATGAAGAAATAACCATGCAAACCCTAGTTGTAACACCTTCCTTCAAGAGAAACACCATAAATGCCAAAAAAGTCTTCCTTCAAAAAGTGTGCCTCTCTTAAATCAGCCAAAAACCCCAATAGGGTGCTAAAATCATACCTCACTAATGAGTGAGTGATGAATCATGATAAAATGAGGCTAAAACTCCTTAATATATAGTGTATCAATGACCTAATTTATTTTTTAGGTCATAAAAAGGCCGACAAGGCTAGAATATCAAAAGTAATATTGTTTTACATTAAATGTTCATTTTAAAACCCTAACTGAGCAAAAGTAAGATGTCAAGCCCCCCTAAGGGAGACGTTAGCCCTTTCTAGGGCTAGTGCATCATTAAAGAGAAAAACGTTAGCCCTCGTTGGGCCTCTCCAACATGCCAGACGTGCCAAATTCCATGTCAAACTGTCACATGCTTAAGGTGACATCATGAGCTCATAGGTGACATCCTGGGCCATCCAGGGAAAATGTTTCACTAGAAGTGGGTCAACCCCCCTAGGTCGGGTTCTACCAAACTTCCTCTGATGAAATGTCCTCTTCTTCTCTAATGAAAAACCTTGATCAACCATCATCCTATCTCTACCCCCTGATGGGGTCTCAACATCCATCTGGTGGTCTCTTCAGCCCCATGGAGGTCTAAACTGATCATCTCCCCATGTGTACTGGTCCAAATGGTACCTGCCCATTGGGCATGATCCTACACATCAAAGGATACACCCTCCATGGGCTCATTAGTCATAGGGATCATAGCAATGTCAATCACTTTTCATCATTAATATTATTAAACATGTGCATAAAAACCTTGATACATCGATCAATAGCTCAAAGACATTACAAAAATCTACAATACAAGACTGGAGAAAAACACAGGATGTCCTATTGGGATAGTATCCATAAGAAAATGGAAGTCTCCAGGAAATTTTTATCCAAGCCATGTAAGTGAGGTGATGTGGCTAGGGGATGTCCAGACATGTGGGTGAAGTGAGATCCATGGATGCATAATGTTATCTGTGGGTGCCTTTGTAGAAGGCGAGTTGTACCTGTCATGGATGCAATTTTTCCAACCCCATTTTTGCCTTTATTCTTTTATTTTATTTTCTTTTTATTATTCTTTTTCCTTTTTCTATTTAAGGGCTAACCAGAGGATATTGCCTTGGCATGGTGACCAGAGCTAACAGTGTTACCCACAAGTACTTTCACAGAGATGAGAAGGCTGGCTCGTGATGAGACCCCCTTTCCCTTGGCCATGCAACCAAAGGTCACTTCCCTAGCATGGTAACTAGATGGTGGAAATGTCATATTGTTAGGTACCCATGAACCTAATAGGTTGGCTCATGATGAGACCACCTGTCCTCTTGACTAGGTATTGTTTGTTATTTTTTAGGTCCCTCTTGTTTCTTACCGAGAGGCTTTTTATTTCCTTCTCGGGGATCCCTGGGCGAAGCATCTCGAGGTTTTATTTCTAGGATTTTTTCTTTTACCAGCTACTTTTACCTTTTGGGCCTTTATCCCCTTCTTACCACGAGATAAGGTGCAATCCTAAAAATAGGTCAACCCAATGTTTGGACAAGGGGAATGGGATAAATGAGTGGGAGATAAGATGAAATAGTGGTGCTATGATGGGAGCAGACGGCTGCTTTTCAAAAACCCTCCCAGTGGAAAACCAAGACCTATGGGTACAGACTTATTAGGGCACCCTGTCAATCTCCCCAAGCATGGTCAAGTGGGCTAATCTAAGATCCAAGCAGTTGTTAGAGGTAAAAGGAATCAGATGCATATATTTAAAGGTTTCAATGATCAAAAGTGACACATACCGTGATACCTGGACCAATTACATCATGGAGCAAGAACCTCTTCTGATACAGGACCAAGCCAATGGTGATGGATGTTGCTGTTGCTGACAAGATAAATTTGATGGAAGAAGAAAAGTATGGGCCCTCAAGACATGATCTTCTAGTTATCCCTAAAAATCGGGGATAACATCTGGATCCAACTCGGGGACATGTGCTCACCATAGAGCGCATGAGAACCTCAGCATATCTGGCATAACCTCCATACCTTCTCAATCTCGATAGGGGCATCAGTAACAAAAATGGGGCGGTAATGCCACCCTAGCATGCATAGATATAAACTGAAATAAAACAATCAAGAATGCAAATATGAAAGAAAACTAACATGAAATGCAAATGGTATAATACACGAATACAAAATGCCTACTTACCTGCACTTACCTATGAAATCAGGTCCCTCCACCTTGGTGGGGTTTGAGGAGGTGCCTGTTGATGGGTAATGGGCACCTTATTCCCTCTAAAGTGGATAGATAATATGAGTCATTAATTGATTCCATTCCAACTTTGAAGAGTCTGAGCCATGACTGAGTGCTTCATTTTACATTAGTTGGCTCTCCTTTCTGGGTATCCCACATCCATACCGTGTCTCCCTCCTTGTACTTTCTGACTTTGTATTTGGTCATTCCTTGGAGAACCCTAGTGTATTGTGCTGATGGAGGGGGGTGGGATTTTTTTGTAAAAACTTCTTGTTGAGACGGGTGGATTTGTACGTCATCTTCATGTTTCTTTAATATCTTCACCATCCCAATTTCTTTGTTTTTGAATTCATCCAGGAGTTGTTGGTATTCTTCTTTCTTGGGCCATTCGATCTGATCAAAGTCCTCTTCTGTTGCAAAGGGCATATCTTCTGGAGAATACTTTTGAAGAGTTTTTATCATCTCATTTTGTGCTTTGTTATTATTGACGGGGTGAGTAATATCCTGCACATGGTCCCTAGTTGTTGGCACATTTAGGAGATGACCTATCATTCCATTTTTCAAAGGCAATTGCAAGAATGTGAGGTCCATATCAAGGGTGCCACCTAACATTGCAGCAAATTTCCTAGATAATAAAATCCCCCACACATATGGGACATCAAATACCACGATATCAATGTGGACCATCTTCTCTGGGTACTCCTTTAGGCGAACTTCAACACTCTCAACCACCCTGTGTGTGGGTATGGCTTTAGATTCAAAACCACATACATTTTTGTAAGGTCATGTGACCTTCAAACCCACTTGTCGCATGAATTTGAGTGACATCATGTTGGCACCGACACCTGTATCTAACATGCAATTGTTGAGGTTCTTGTCATTCATTTCCAATGTCGTGAAGAAAGGAGGGTTTTCACCATATTGGACCCTGAAGTGATCAGCTTGCGAGGGGGGTCCATAGGTTCATCTAATCCTGAAAAGAAAGTGTCAAAGCATTCCTTGATGGATGGGATCTTGATTTCTTCTGTTAGGGGGATGTTTACATGCATTTTTGATAATGCCCCTTCGAAGTCAAAGTTCAATTCAACCTTTCCAACCCTGGATGTCTTGGGAAGAATCATTTCTAGGGGTGGGGGCTTTGCCTGATCAGTAGCGGGTTGTTTCAAATTCTTTCTTCTGTACACCTAAAATTATTGTTTCTTTAGCTTTTCTCATGATTCTTGATCCAGGTTATTTATTACCACCATCCTTGTTGATCTGGCTGCTTCTTTCATGGCTTCTTGATGTTCTTCATCTGTCATATTTATTTGAGGAAACTCCATGAAACAATCCATGTTGTTGACTTGTTGATGGCCACTATTGTAAGGGCACTCATGCTCCCAATGTGTTTCGTTGCATTCCAGGCACCAATTATTTTCATCAAAAACGTTTGCAGGGGCCAAAGTGTTCAGAACTTCATGCTCATTCTTTGGTTTATAAAATTGGCCCCCTTTCTAGAATTTCCCTTTGTACGGGACCCTAGGTGCCTGGGTCTGAGATCTTTCCAACTTGACAATCATGTTCATCATATCCTCTTGATGTTTTATGATACCATCCATAGAGGCTTGTAGCTTGGCGATATTGGTACATATATCTGAAGTAGGCTCAGTATTGTGAACTATCTTTGGTTTAGTGTCTATTCTCTCCCTTCGGTTAGCAAAAGGCTCAATCTTGGATGAAAGGAGGTTTCCTTCTATTTTAGTAGCGATCTCTTGGGATTATTGAATGGACTGGGTTTTTTTGTCTCTAAGAAGATACCCTAGTTGTCCATTGAAAAATCTGGTGTAAACATGGACGAGGTAGTCATCTTTCGGATGATGGCTTGTGGGAATTATTTGCACTAAAGTCTCAAATCTGGTGTGGAACACCCGAATGGATTCATTTTCATATTTGGAAAGGTTGGTCAGTCAGGTGAGGAGCATATTAGGGTCTTCTTTGACACTCCATATTTTGAGAAAGGCCTCTTCAAGTCTATCCATGGTTTTGATGCTTCCATAGGGAAGGTTGAGGTACCAATGCCTTGAGACATCATAAAGAGTAGAGGAGAACAACTTCATGACTAGATCTTTAGCATCATCACTAATGGGGTGAATCTGGAAAAATTCCCAAAAGTTGCTCATGTTCTCTTCAGCACTGATTGCATCAGTACCAGTAAATTTAGGCAACCACTTCTCATACTTGGGTGGCATTTGTCTAGGGTAGCCTGGTATGGCTGACATGTCTAATGGTTTGAAAAGAGTAGACGACCATTGTCTTCGATTGTTGGTTGGGTTCGTCGTAGTGGTCTAAGATCTAGACATGATTCTTAAAGGAAGGCTCTTCCCGAAAAGTGATTTGACAACAAGAGAGTTCTTGGGAGGCTTCCTTCTGAAAGACAAAGGAGGATTATTGAACCTCTTTTTTTTTTGTGGAGTCGCCAGATATTTTACTTGAAACTATCAAAGAAAATAAAAAACACCCTAGTGGAATCGCTAGGTAAGTTTGCAAGATAAGGCTCTTGAGGCAAGGCTTACCGAAAAGGTTTTTCATTTGAAGAGAATTGACTTAGTGTTCCCTGGAAACGGCGCCAAAATGTTATCTCACTGTTTGTATTTATAGTAATAGGTCAGAAGATAAAGGGATAAGCTGGTGTAACAAGAACCAATCCCACCCAATGTCACATCAATGGGATGGTTCTTTCTATTCTGGGTGGTAAGGCCCAAGGGTGATGCCCCTGGTGACCTGGAGTTTTGAGAAGGTGGAGGATGATAAGGAAAAAGTGTAAATCCCCCCTCACAAGTCACTACCGAGCAGAAGATATAGCTAAACAACCAATAATAAGAAGTAACCAAAGAAGAATAAAAGCACCTATTTGGGATAAAGCAACAAGAAACTTATACGTGTGAATCTTGGTTAGTACTTCATATATCAAAGATCATCCACTAATTTAACATATAAGAAATTATAACAATAAATATTGACAAAGTCAATGTTTGTCATTATAGCAATGAAATAATATCACTCCACCAATAAATACCAAAATGATGTGGAAATCAATATATCCAATCAATCCTTCATTCAATAAATGATTTTAAACACCATTCAATTGCTTATAAAATGAAACGTTGCTACATCAAGATGAAATAACCAAGGGTGACGTCAGCAATCTAGGGTTAGTGTAGTTAGGGTTTTAGTTTTAAAAGAAGTTTGAGAGTGTTTGGATCAAATCACTTCAACGCTAGAGGCTTAGATCAATCACTTAGGGTTTAATGGAGTCAACATGAAGGACGCAAGAGTTGAAGCAGGGTGACTAAAGACTAGAGGGAAGGGTTCTGAAGTGCTACAATAGCAGGGCTTCAGAGACGAAACCCTAGGGGAGAGAGTCCTGACCAATAGCAATCTGACCAACGTCTGCATGTGCAGCCTGACAGAGAATTTTATCAATGCAAAGCCTTAAATGTGTGACATGATCGGGCCTTCAGTAGTGGGAGATAGTTCTAAGTATATGTAGGAATGTTTTCCATTTTTGTCAGTGTCGATGGTTGAGCTAAGCTCCTGATTGGTAAATTTTTAATGAACACTCTGGTTCTCTGGTTATGTATATGCATTTGAGACTTCTTGTTTAATGTAAGTCAGTTTCCTTTCGTCTCTCTGTAACAATTGTTTTAGAACGCTCGGGCATGGATGATCCAGTCGAGGGTGGTTATGTTTTTGTGATGTAGGTTTGATCACAGTGACATTGAAACTAGTTTTAATCAGTTTTTTATGTTCTCTTTCCCCTCTGATACTGAGATCTTGGGCATGGATGATCTAGTCGAATTATTGTGACTATATTGTGATGTATGTTTGATTGTAGTATTGTTATAGAGTTTTCAGTTTCCTGAAGTCGTGAATTCAATAGAAACTTATATTTGAAGATTTTCCTCCTTAGGTTATTGGAAGACCAAATGTCCATAGCAGACCTTTTCACTCTCCTCAAGTTCTCCCCCCTACCCACCTCTATATCAAACTCACTGAATGAATTTAGACGAAGATCTCACATGCTTGTGCTTTCCAACCTAGTTTTATGAATTAGAATGATACAATCCTGATGCATGTGTCCATTAGACCACCTTTAAAGAGCAAATGTCCCCTAGTTGGAGCGAGATGTTATCCCCCACTTTTAGGGATAACTAGGAGATCATGTCTCAAGGCCCATAGGTCCTAGACATGGAGTACCAAAAGCAGGATTGACTTTAGCATGGCCCTGGAGGGCCCACCTTTTCTTTCTTCCAACATCTTTATCTTGTTAGCAACAACAACATCCATCACCATCGGCTTGGTCTTGTGTCAGAGATGGTTCTTGCTCCATGAGGTAATTAGTCCAAGTATCATGGTATGTGTCACTTTGATCATCAAAACCATTGAATGTGTGCATCTGATTCCTTTTATTTCTAACGACTGCTTGTATCTCACACTTTCCCACTTGACCATGTTTGGGGGGATTGACAGCGTTCCCTAGCAAGCCTATGTCTGTAGGTTTTGGTTTTCCACTGGGGGGGATTTCTGAAAATCCATCATCCACTCCCATCACAACACCACTTTTTCATCTTGTTTCCCGCTCACTTATCCCATCCCACTTGTCTGGGCACTGGGTTGACCTATTTTTAGGACTGCACCTTATCTCGTGGCAAGAAGGGGCTAAAGGCCCAAACGGTAAAATCAAGGTGGTAAAATAAAAAATACTAAAAATAAAACCTCGAGATGCTTTTCCCAGGGATCCCCAAGAAAGCAATAAAAGGCTTCTTAGCAGGAAACAAGAGGGACTTGGAAAAAGGTAATTAAAAAAGACCTGACCAGAGGATAGGGGGTCTCATCACGAGCCAACCTATTAGGTCCATGGGTACCTAGTAGTATGACATTTCCACCAACTAGTTACCACGCAAGGGCAGTGACTCTTGGTTGCATGGCCAAGGGAAAGGGGGTCTCATTTCGAGCCAACCTTCTCATGTCCGTGAAAGTACTTATGGGTAGCGCTATCACCATTGGTCACCATGCCAGGGTAGTGTCCCCTGATTAGATCTTGAACAAAAAAGGAAATAAAGAATAAGAGAATAAAAATAATGAAGAATAAAAAGGAAAGAATGGGCTTGTAAAATGTGCATCCAGGACAGGTACAACTCGCCTTCTACAAAGGCACCCACAAGTAACGTTTTTTTCATCCTTGGCCCTCATTGCACCCACATGCTTGGACATACCCTGACCACATCACCCACTTACATGGCTTGGATGAGGTCTCTTCTGAAAACGTTCCTTTTCTAGTGGACACTAGCCCAATAGGATGCCTTGTCCTTTTCTCTAGACTTGTATTGCAGGCTTGTGTAACATATTTGAGCTGTTAACTGATGTATTAGGGATTTTATGCACATGTCTGATAATATTGATGATAAGATGTGATTGGAATTGCTATGATCCCTCTAACTGATGAGCCCATGGAGGGCGTATCTTTTGATGTACAAGACCATGCCTGATGGACAGGTACCATTTGGACTGGTACACATGGGGAGATGACCATTTCGGACCTCCATGGGGCTGAATATCCCATTAGATGGATGTTGAGACCTCATCAGGGGGGAAGAGACAGGAAAAATATGGATTAGGGGCCTTTCACCGAAGAAAAGAGGACGTTCCACCAGAGGCACCCCGACAGAGCTTGACCTAGGGGGGATTGGCCCTTTTTCAATGGAACGTTGGCCTTGGAAGGCCTAGTACATCACCCATCATGGCCATGATGTCATACAACATTATGGACATCTTGGGAGGCATACTGGGCAATATTGGCATGTGTGGCAGGTTGGAGAAGCCTAAGGAGGGATAAAGTTTTGCTCCAGGATGCTTCATTTTCCCTAGAAGGGGCTAACGTCTCCCTTAGAGGGGATTGACATCTCTTTTTATCTTGATTAGGGTTTTAGTTTAAAATTTTAATGTAAAAAAAATATGATTTAGTATTTTGGCCTTGTCGACCTTTTTCATGACCTAAAATGTAAAATTAGGTCATGGTACTGTATAAATGAAGGATTTTCACCTTCATTTTTTCATCAAACTTACTCACTCCATAAGGAGGTGTGAAATTTGTGCCCTCTCTTGGGTTATTGGCTGATTTACTGATGTGCACTTGTTGAAGGAGGATTATTTTGGCATGTTTTGGCATTTCTCTTAATGGAAGGTGTTACAACTAGGGTTTGCATTGCTTCTTCTTAGTGAAATGTAAGTAAATTTCTGCAAAACTTCTTGAATGAATGGTTGTAGTTTTATTTCTCTTTCATTTATGGTTATAATTTGCTGAATAAACCCTAGGGTACAAGCACACATTGTAGGTCCTTGTCTCATGTCCCCATCAAGAGTTTTAACCATTTTATTTGTTGGAATGAGATAGAGCCTTGCCATAGAAACATTCTACTCTTTCATGCTAAAGAGGATTGAGCCTAGCCTTAGCTACACTCTTTCCCCCCTCTTCATATGCTAGATGGTTTACTTCTCTGAGCTAAGAAGAAGAAGTCACATCAGGGACTAGTTCAACTACACTTTGATGAGTCATTTTTTCCAGGGTTTGTTGATAAAGCCTTGCCATATCAACACATTGCCTTGTAAACCCTCTTGTCTTAGTATTAAGATATTTTCAGATCTAGCCGTCCTTTCCATTGAGTTAAGGAAGGAGGAGAGAGCACCGAGGCCTAGTTCTCCTACACCAGGGTGAGGCTCTCTCCCCTAGGGTTTGTGTCCTTGAGGACTTGCTCTAGCAACACCTCAAGGCTTAATCCTCTAGTCCTTAGCCTCATTATATTATTTGATCCTTCAGCTCTTGTTTCCTCCCTTTGACTCCATTAACCCTAGGAAACACATTGATCTAACACTAAACTTGTGAATGTTATGATAAAAACCACTCTCACATACCTTTGAATCAAACCCTAACTACTAACCCTAGCTTATAAACTAACCCTACTAACCTACTGCTTCCGTTATCCCTTGCTACAATATCATTTGTGTAGCTAACGTTTCTCTTATAAGAAATTGAATGGTGGTTTAAACGCATAAATTGAATAAAGTGTTGATTTGTTACATTGAATGCCATATCGTTTTAACATTTATTGAAGAAGTGACATATTTATCATTGCTATTTTATAAACATTGACTTCATCAATATTTATTATCAAATTGCTTATATGTGTATTAGATAGTCATTGATTTACAGGAAGTACTAACCAAGTGAGCATCTCGCATATATTAGTTTTCTTGTTGCTTTGTCTCAGGGAGGTGCATCTCTTTTTTTTTGTTATACTTTATTATTGGATGTTTAGCCGGACTATCTACTCGGTGGTGACTTGTCAGGGGGGGAAATTATCTTTATCCTATAATCATTTGCCTTCTCAAAACCCCAGTTCATCGGGGACGTCTCCCCTGGGCCTTACCTCCCTAAACAGAAAGAACCATCCCATTGAGGTGACATTGGGTGGGATTGGTTCCATTTACGCCAGTGTTCATATTCAACCTCTAGCCTTCATCCTTGTTACAATCTGTGTGATAATAGAGCCTAGAGCAGACTTTTGGGTCAACAATTGTCTTTGAGGGAATGAAGAATAGCCTCTCGAACTGTAAGATTTTTTTCAACCTCCTGAACCTTCGAGACCCCTGGCATATAAGAGAGAATATATGGGGGATTTTGGTCGTAGACTTCTTCAAAAGGAGTCATGTGAGTAGTTGTATGGTAAGATGTGTTGTACCACCATTCAGCTAGGGGAAACCATTGAGCCCACCGATTTTTCTGCTCAGATGGAAAACACCTCAAATATGTTTCCAAACACTTGTTGATAACTTCAGTCTAACCATCCATCTGGGGGTGATAGGAAATGATGAGATGGAATTGGGTGCCCTGTAGCTTGAACAACTCTTGCCAAAAATTGCTAGTGAAAGTGGGGTCTCTGTCAGAGACAATAGAATTAGGCATGCCATGAAGCTTGAAGATATTATCCATGAATATTTGTGCCACTGTGGAAGCTCTAAATGGGTGTTGAAGAGCACAAAAATGAGCATATTTGGAGAAATGATCGATGACCACCATGATGACAGACTTATTGCCCAATTTAGGTAACATTACAATGAAGTCCATATAAATATCTCTCTAAATAGCAGGGGGGATTGAAAGTGGTTGGAGTGTGCTAGAAGATTTGACAATTTCTCCCTTGTTGCATCGACAGAACTCACATTTAGCCACAAAGGCGCGAACATCCTATTTCATACCCTCCCAGAAAAAAATAAATGTTTGACCCTTTCATAGGTTTTGTTAAATCTAGAATGCCTTGTTGTAGGAGAGGCATGAAGTTTAGAAAGCACTATGGATTTAAGTTGGGATTGCTTGCATAAATACAAACAACCTTTGTAGTGAAGCTCTTCATTATTCCAAGAGTACCCTGGAGAAACTAAAGAATTATGTTGCAATCAGTGGAGCAGGCTAGAAATTTTGGGGTCTTGAAACCATTCTTGACTAACAACTTGGATCCAATCTGGTACAATGAAGGAGAGGGAAAAAAGGGACCCATTTTCTTCATATTTCTGGGAAAGAACATTGACCACTACATTTTCCTTTCCCTTCTTGTAAATGATCTCATAATCATAGCCAAATAGCTTGGTCACCTATTTTTGTTGCGTCGGTGATGAAATGTGTTGTTCCAGTAAATACTTGAGACTCTGATGATCAGTTTTGATTTGGAATCATTGACCCAATAAATAAGGACGCCAAAGATCCACAACATGCAAAATAGCTAAAATTTCCTTTGCATAAATGGATTGGCCCAAATGTCACTCTGAAAGTTGTTTTCTAGTGAAGGCCAAGGGCCTGCCATCTTGCATGAGGAGGGCTCCAATTCCTTTTCTGAAAGCATCACATTCCAATTCGAATGTCTTTGTGAATTCTGGGAGCACTAATATAGGGGTTGAGCACATAGCATATTTTAATTCTTGGAAGGCATGATTCACAGCTGAATTCCAAGTGAAAGCATTGTTTTTAAGGAGGGAAGTGAGAGGAGCTGCAATATTTCCACAATTCCAAAAAGCCTTCCTATAACAGCTCATTAAACCCATAAAACCACACAATCTCTTAAGATTTTTATGGTGAGGCCAATCTTGCATAGCTTCAATTTTTTTAGGATCCACTCGAACACCATTCTTGCCAACAATATGACCCAAATATTCCACTTCTGAGGAAACAAATGCACATTTAGATTGTTTGAGGAAAAGTTGGTGCTTAGAGAGGAGATGGAGAACTTGATTCACATGGGAGAGATGAGATGACCAAGTTTTACTATAGATGAGAATATCATCAAAGAAAACTAAGACAAAATGACATAGAAAAGGACAGAAGACATGATTCGTAAGGATTTTTAAAGTGGAAGGAGAATTACACAATCCAAAGGGCATTACCAAGAATTCATAATGACCCTCATGAGTGTGAAATTTCGTCTTGGGAATGTCTTTGTCTTTCAAATGAATATGGTGGTAGCCATAATGTAGATCCAATTTGGTGAAGTACTGAGCACCAATCAATTCATCCAAGAGGTCATCAATGACAAGAATTGGGAATTTGTCTTTGATTGTGAGTTTGTTGAGGGATCGAAAATCAAGACACATGCACCAAGTACCTTCTTTCTTGAGAACCATGACCACGAGGGAAGAATAGGGGTTAGTACTAGGATGAATAACACCGACTTCGAGTAATTAATGAAAATTTTTCTCAATTTAATTCTTCTGGGTAAAGGGATGACAATAAGGATGAACATTGGGAGGAAGACTGCTTGGGATGAGAGGGATGGAATGATCATGGAATCCACGGGAAGGGGGAGGTTATTTGGGGGTGGTAAAAACAACTTGGTGGTGGGAGATGATAGATTGGAGGTCAGGATGCATAGAAGGTGTCTCAAAAACATGAATGGAGTGGAGTTGGGCTATAATTCACAAATGAACTTTTTTAGGAGCTTTTCCATGTGATGGGAATTGATGATCTCACAGGAGCATGTTGTGATGCCTTGGAACTTATACTATTGTCCCTCCTGTTGGAATTGCATGGTTAATTCCTTAAAATCCACGAGAATGGGGCCGAGAGTTCGTAACCATTAAACACCAAGAACAATGTCACAACCACCCATGTCTATAGAAAACATATGGGATTTTAGGTGATACTGACCAATTTGGAGTCACATTTTCACATCATCCCCCACACTCCATGGAACCACCATTGGAAATCATGATTTGAAAATTATTGACTGCACGAATGTAATAATTGACTTCTTGGGAAATGCAACGATGAATAAAGTTATGAGCTCTACCACTGTCGACAAGGATGATGACTTTCATATTTTTGATGTAACCGATTAATTTAAGAGTTTGGGGAGCTGAGAAGCCAGTGAGGGCATTGAGTGAAATCATTGGTTCAACTTTGGGTGGGTCAAAGGGTGGTGTGAGGTCAGATGGTTATGGAAGTTCTTCCACAGGAAGAACAACAACATATTATTCAAAAATATGCTCAATCACAACCAAAAAAAGATTTTGTTCCTTACACTTGTGCTCGAGAAAATATTTGTCAACACAATTATAACAAAGACCCTTGAGTTGATGTTCAACCAATTCCTTTCTGGTTAATTTTTGGATCTTTAGGGGAGTTGCAGAAGGGGAAAATGGGTGGGTTTAGGGTGAGGAGGAAAGGAGAATTTGCGGGTCTGGAAGGACACAATATGTTGGGATTCTGTGGTGTGTTGAGTGTCTTCCAACCAAATCTGGGGGTGTTCCATGAGAACATGGGCACGAATTTAATCTTTGAGTCCACTGATAAAGCATTCCATAAAGAAATCATCTAACATGCCCTCCATCCTGAAGGCCAAGTGCTCAAATGTGAAAATAAATTCCTCCACTGTCCCAGACTGCTTTAACTTGGTCAAACGACGTAAATGGTGGGTGTCGGAGTCAAAGCGATCAGAAAGTTTGGCCACAAAATGTGTCCAAGAAAGATACCCTTGGCATGCCTTTTTTTTCCATTTCCACCATTACCATAATTCTAGATCCATATGTAGAACACCATAACGAAGATTGTCTAAATCATCAGTAATTCCATGCAAAGAGAAATACTGTTGCATTTGGGTGACCCAATCTGTAGGATCTGATCCATCAAATTTGTTCACCTTAATTCTAGGAGGGAGGAGGTATCATGAAAAGTGGCTAGTATGAGGGCCTTGGTAATGGGAAGAGTCATGGTCATCCTGATAAAATGGTTGTTCAAAATAGGAAGGGTTCTAGGAATGGTCGAGGAAGTGTTATTTGAGGTCTTGGAGGTAGGAACATTGTTCCTTGAGGTCTTTGATGTGGGAACATTGTTCCTTGAGGTATTGGATGTGGGAATATTGGTCCTTAAGGATCACAATAGTTGAATTGATGGAGCTAATGTTTTCACTGAGATACTTGATGTATTCCTTATGTTGGTTGTTGTCAACAATCAAGGTATTGAGTTCTTGGGCTCTTTTGGTGGTCATTTGGACAAAGGAGCAGGAAAATGGTATAGGGGAAAGAAAAGGGGTTTGGAGGGGTGAGTGGGACCACTGAGAAAAAGGGTTTCAAATGATAGGTACCACTTCAATCAGGGATAAAAGGGGGATCCAAAGGGATAATATCCAAATAAGGGTGTCAGAGATGGGTCGGGTCCACAAAACAAATGTGTTAAAAACGATAGGTATCACTAGAAGCGGGGCAAAGAGAGGAACCCTGTGGGATAGGTCCAAAATAAGTGTGTTGGCAGGACCACTATACTTTATTTTTTTTAACTCCTGTAGATTTATACTCCAGCCTGGATAATACTGCAGTGATGAAATTCCCAAATGCTTAACAGGAAGAAATGTGTAGTAATTTTGCAACCAGAATGAAGAAGGCGCAGTTGTGCAACAACAAATCTTGTATGTTCTATTTATTTTTCTGTCCAAAAGGGTAGGATATTCAAGGTTTCTACAAATAAGGGTTTTCCATGTGATATAGCTCTATGATATACATGTGGGGTCCAACAATAGTACTCGTCCCAATATCTCAGGGAACCAACTAAGGAGGCTAGACCGTGCCCTTAGCCATACTACCTAACTAGCCAAGTACTAGAGAGTGTCTTTCCAAGTGTTTTTCTCGGTGACACTATAGCAATCAGGCAACCGATGGATTTATTTATGGAGTGCTTCAAGAAATCTAGGTTGATCCATATACAGGTTTTGTCTAATGCACTACCACTTGAAGGGGTACCAACGGGGGTTACAAGGGTGGCCAACATATGTGTGCTTAAGTACCTCTTATATTTCATGCATTTATGACTCCCCGACTGCGAGTTTATGTGCGTAATGACATATCTTTGTAGCTTTAAGATGATGGAATACGTCTCTACCCTGGAAAAAATTTAACCCACAATTTTCTACCGAGGAAGGTGCTCTGATACCACTTGTAGTATTCCAGATATAAAATAGTATGCAAAACATAAATATTTTAGCTAGAAATGGCAGAGAAACAATGATATAACCAGAACAATACCAGCATAATACCATAACAACACTAGGATAACACCAGAATGAGCACTTTGATTATTGATAACAATGTTCACTTGCCTCTTCGAGGGGGAAACCTCCAACATAGCAAAGCTCTATTACAATAATATTTAAGACAAGATTTATCATACCCTCTACTTCTATTTATACTAAATCTATCTATCCAAAAGAAAATTATAGAGGAAGATCATTCTAGAAGCAGAAGCTTCTATTAGGTCTTCTTACATTTGACTCATTCTTCCTTATTGCTAGGCCTTATTAATATTGGCCTTGATTACATGGGATTACATTATTCTACCTATGTGAGGGATTAGGGAGGTTAGGTCCCTAACAAAAATATCCATTCTACCATTGTTGTCAAAGGGGGAGGGTAAGCAGTAAAACCCAATTAAGAGATAAGAGTATTTTACTTTGATGCCACCAATGCCAAAGGGGGAGAATATTGGACATGGTGTTGGCATTGATGTCAAAGGGGGTCAATATGCTCAATATTGGACAAAATGTTATGAAGTTGACATGAATGTCAAAAGAGGGATATTATGTTATAGAGACAAAATTTTGGATATGAAGTATCTTTTATGTCAAAAGGGGGTCATTAACATGGTCTAAAACTCTATCCATGTTGAGAGCTTGATTAATGTCCATGTATTCACATCAATGTTCCATAAAAAAGTATATTGTTCATCCTTGAAGATATCATGGAAGATTTTTTACAATTAAAATTTGTCTAGTGTTTTGCCTATGTATTTACAATCTACTGAAACAGTGAATACAACTTTGGCACAAATTGATTCCTCAGATCATTGTGTTAGTGCCATTATAAAAAAAGTCACATGGTTTAATAATTCGATCCATGAAAAGGATTAACAATTTCCCTTCAGGCCATATCTCAAACTGTGTTTATGTCTACTCCATCAAGTCTGTCAACTTAAGTGCCCAAATATAATTCATCTACATCCATTACTTTCTAGACAAATAATGTATGAGTATGTTCTCGAATCAAATACAAATGATTGAAAACTGGTGAATTAATTCCCATCTGATTATCATAAGTTCACTATGATCGTTAGATCATTGGACCAAGATACAAGAATCGTCAAAGATTAGAACTCAAAATTGATCATCGGATTAGAATGAGAGCATGATTGTATGGCTTGAATTGATTTCACATATTAAACTAGCATGATAGTTAATTTCCAAGATAGGACCCGAAGGTGTAATTCAAATCTGCCTTTGTACTTTTCGAGTCCACTACCGATTGGATCAGACGGTCCACAATCATTTCGGGGTTGGTTGGAAGTTGACCAGAGTCAACACAAACTTGGATCCAAATCTTTTATCAAAACCACTTTATATTATTTCGACTCCACTTTTGATCAAGATCGAATGACCCTCATTATTTTGTGTTATGTTGAGTATTGACCAGAGTCAAAATATACATGGACACAAAAAACATTTTATGCCAAATTTTATAACCCAACCATTGATTTGGTTAAGTTCCTAGATAAGGTGTGCGGGTGGTTTCCCTCGGTCACAGGTCGAGGTCATATGTAAAGTGGCGATGAGTTAGAGGCCCAACTGGGTTAACACTTGGTCACGATCTATGGTCACTTGGTGAAATGGAGTGCCTACGGGCTAAAACATAAAACAAGCCATGTGTCTTATGTATCTAGCTGTTGGTCACAACATTTTGGTCATATGAAAAACAAAGGGGGGTTACAATCTGACACTTGTCCATTTCAAGTACAAGAAAATGCACCAGATAGCGAAGTGAACGCTTGATTCTGATCTATTGATAACTGAGGATGAAGCGAAAGTGTGGGATTGAAATAACAAAGTTGATCCATACCCATGACAGACTATTAAAAGTTTGATCAACATAATTATGATGAAAAATTATCCCTCTTACTGAATTGAAGATCTTTCACGATTATGTATGAATAATAATAGAGGAAAATATTAATTCTAGGTTAAAATAAAAACATTACTTGTTGTTAAACAAAATGAAGAGGTGCATTGTTATGTGTGAAGGACACAATGGTTCAATATTGCACCAGTTGGAGTACTATATAAACAGAAATATACGGTGATAAGAAAGTGTCTTTGTGGTCTAATTTAGAAGATGTAAAACATAGATAGTGTCCAAGGAAGAGCCTGAAACATTCAAATGAAGTGAGGGTGGAAGGGAGGAGCTAGGGAGGACTGCATTCCTCTACAGGTTGAAGTCTAAACAATAGGAAGTTGTAGATTCCTTCTAAGTTGGTGCTTGGAAAAAAAAGGGATTTGTAGCTTCCTTCCAAGTGGGTTCTTTGAAAAACAGGGAGTTGTAGCTTCCACAAGTTGGTGCTTGAAAACAGGGGATCAATGTTTCCTTGAGTTGGTGATCAAAAGGGATTGGTGTACCTCACAAGTTGTTGCTTGTAATTAGTATATAAACATTGTATTTTCGGTTAAAAGAATATTTGTTTTAAGATAAAAGTTTGTGTCATGTACTTCATAGTCGATCAATTGTTGTGTATTGATGAAATTAATGTTTTGAAGTAATTGTTAAAAATAAAAAAACAACAATACCGATTCACCCCCTCCCCCCCTCTCTTAGTATTTGTTGGCTATCTACTCTTCTTTCTTTACCATGTGATTTATTGACCCAGATTTCATGTCTCTTCGGATTTCCAACAAAGCCTCTAAAACTATCGGCCCTCCTGGTAAACCAGAAGGAACCACAACACATAGAATGTGCTGCGCAGTCTCACCCGAGATAGATTTGAATGGGTATGAGATATGAGATATGAGATATGGGTTTTTTATTCAGAGCCATCTACTATGAATTAAGATTTCAATCTACTGTTATTCATAGTTATGAATTTATCTTTCGTGGTTTATTCCATTAACAACACAATCATGTTTAATAGCAATATATTGACTCATTCATTAAGCATAACAATTCACTGTTGAAAGAAAGTAAAGACATACATGCATTCATCACATTACACAGAGATTACTGTGGTTCACCCCCTCCTAGGCTATGCCCACAAAGATTTGGATCTAGGCTCTTTTATTATGGTAGTTTTGCATCTCCAACGCCGCACACTTACAATTCTCCTCAGATGGGTAAGATCTATATGAGGTGAACTAGATCACACCAGGCTCCACAGCCTGCGATCTAATCCTTAGATCTACCTTCTCTCCTCTGTTATAGCTCAACATATTACAAGATAGTTCATAGTGACATTACATATCATATCGTCTCATACATAACTAGTATGAACAATACAAAAGTAAACTAATCAGGCACCAACCTTACAAACAAAAAACAGGAGAGCTCCTGTGATACCTATGTATCTATATTTATATCTATCGAGTGCCTCAGCCATTTAGAATGTATTACCAAAATCCTAACCCTAACGACATTACGTCTTCCTCCCATGCGTGTGTGTTGTTCTTCCTTCTAGCTATCACTTTCCGTGTGCCTTCTTTCTTGCATGCGCACATGTTGTGTTTCCCTTCAACTATTACTTCAATTTTTTCACGCTTTCTTTTCCCATGATCATCCTTCTTTCCACTTCGTCGTCGATCAATCCTGCACATTCTGATTGGGTCTATGCTATCTGTGTCTTAACTACTTCTTCTTGTGCGAGTACTTTTTCTACCCGTTCCTGCAATGGCTCTATTTGAGCCTGGCGCTCATGTTTCTTCATTTGCACAGTGATAAGTTATGCCTGCATCTTATTCATCTCTTGCGTCCCTTTGAATCGTTCTAGGATTGGTATGGTCTTATGCCTCTGCTTAAGATCTTGGATTGCTGCATTGATCCTTTCCTTTTCCTTGTCCCACTGTTGGACCTGTGGATCCTCCTCCAACCTTGTCCAAATTTGCGTTGCTTTATCAAAAAAGTCAACTGATGTGATAACCCACTGCTCTATCTCCTATAGATGTGAATTTTATTCCTATTTCCTTTTCTCCTTGACTACTGGTGGAGTGGTTGGTGTGAGATGTTCTCGAAGATTTTCGATCATATTCTGATATTGATAAATTTCCTGCGCAATTCGATCAATATTTTCTGTGGTTGGGATTTCCTCACTCTGCGCAGCCTTTGGAATATTCTCATACATTCCTTCCACTTTCTGCTCCAATCCTTTGAGTCTCTCACTTTCTTTCTCGGTCTCAAATTTGGCCTTCTCGTAGCCTACTTTCAATTCATCTTGTTCCTTTATTGCCTGATTTAATTCTATTAAGTGCCTACGTGCACAAGCTTGTCCTTCTCCTCAACGGGCCTTCTCCTCAACGGGCCAACTACTGCCTCAGATTAGGTAGCTCTCCCTTAGAAGGGGCATCAGAGCACTGTAGCGCTCCCTAGTAAGCCTTAGGGGATCAACAACGCTTTCAAGATGAGCAGTGCTCCTTCAGAGGGGGCTAGGGAGTGTTATAACGCTCCCTGAAGCCTTGTAGGGGAGCGTCAGCGCTTCTAGGGCTGAAATGGGGGAGCGCTCCTCCTCAAAACCTTTGTTTCAGGGTGCTCTTCAGGTGTCAAGAGTTATTTGACTTCAGTAAACTAGTTCTCCTTCTTCAAATCAAGCATATGAGATGTTATAAGTGTCTCTTTAGTGTCGTTTTCCATGGCAGTATGTCTGAAAATCATTTGCGACACTTGTAGCCAACTTGTGACACTTGCAAAAGTTGTAAGGAAGATGCGACACTTATGACAATTGAGAGGAACATGTGACACTTATCCAACTGAGTAATTTTGATGTGTAACAGAATGCCCCCCAAAGTATGAAGTTTAGAAGATGCCAACTAATAACTGAAATACTTTGTAGACGTCCAAGGAAGGGTATAGACTCGAAGAACCTGACAGAAGCTACACACAAACATCCAACAAGTATCATGACATATTTCAAAACCCAAGGCAGGCATACCTATGCTTGGGCGATCAAGACTTAACAGGATATGGCCGCCATAAAATACACTGCAGATCCATAATTTTATTGATAAAAAGGTATAGCCACCAAAGATACAATGTGGATCTATACTCTGATGACTTAGACTGATCGTATCCACGAATAATACACAGTGGATCTACGAGATGACAAGACATAGCCACAACCAATACAAAGTGGATCTATGTAACAGTGTATGTGTTCTTTGTCCAATGGAAATTCTTTTGCAGCCTGGGCAAAGCAGATATCAAAGTGATCACTCAACCCAGGGTCTTTTTACCAATCCCAACATGGTACGATCCCAACCATGTGAATAGATGTCTTGATGTCAAACACGACAGAAACCACTTGATTACCGGTCATTGGTGTGAACCGTTAACAAGTGTGAGGGAGATCACCATTAATGTCAATGATTCCCAAGGTACCCTAGTACATTCCAGTGAATGTGAATAGATGAGATAAATTCGAACACCCATGGAATCATTTGATTAGAGTTCAATGATGTAAACCTACTGTCAAATGTGAGGAGGCCTGCCATTGAGTCATGCAGGTCCCAAAGTACTAATTGGTTTCTAAGTCTGATTCACGGATAATGTGTTGGAGTCGACAGGAATAGACTCATCGAAGGAGGGCCTTGATGTATCCCCCATCAATGACATGAAACGGACATGGAGATGTAATTGGCAGATCAAATGGACATGGACCGACACAGGTTTTGAGGCAAGATACTTGGGATGGATGACTCTCGAGGTAGATACTTCCCTTGAACACCGAGGCACAACAGAAAAACATGACATTGACCAAAAGTTATGCAATGGATGCAGTGACTTGCGTCGGGTGACCTAAAGGAGTGAAAGGAAATCAAAGGATTGGCTCAGTGCAGAGGTTCAACGGATTATGATATGTGCAAAGAGACAAAGTGTCGTGTTCAAGGGTGACTCTAAGAAGTGTTGGATGATTTTCTCAAGAGACTGCTTGGCTTGCTCCTTTCAAATTTTTCCCCCATCCAAATAGATGAGTACCTCTTTTTGATTTAATGAGCTTGAGGAGGATAACACATGCTCAATATAACTCACCTTCGGTAAGTTCCTCTTCCTTTGTTTAACGAACTGGAAGAAGTAAGGGTTCGTTCCCATATGGGTTTGTTGATGTGTGCTTTAACGAGTCCAAGGACAGAAAAATCGAAGGTTTTTCGGGATTATAGAGTTTGGAAAAACACTTAAAAGAGAACTCTCTCAGTTCCTTTTTCGTACAGTAATCCAACGAGACCGAAAAAGGGTTAAACTATCGCTCGAAAGATGCCCTTTCTGACCTTTTAACAAGTGTGAAAGGAAGCAAGATCACTCGACAATCTTTTCATATTTAGAGAGTCTGAAAAGGGTTTAAAGGAGACTCCAGGGGGGTACCATTTTCATGTGTTTGTATCCGTATGGGTCCGAAAAAGAGATAAAATTTTACCCGGTTACGTTCTCATATTGTTGAGCTCGAGAACGAACTGAGACTATGCTCATAAGTGCGACAAGGTGAATAACTGATCAGGACTGCCAGGAAACCTGTGATGTCAAAGCTACAAACCAGAGTTTAGTGAAGCCATTACATCATTAGAGAAACCCAAAAATGACCATACCTTATAAAAAATGAAATTTTATAAATAACAATTGATTTGAAAATTCATTTACCATTTCATTTGCAAGGATTTTTGGAGTAGTGGAGAATCTTGTTTGAAGCAAATCTTGTTTTTCTCGCTGCCGGAGCTACGATCGATCATTTTGCTCACCGTTCGAACCAGGTAGGTGTCCATCCTTTTCTCTTTCAATTGCATGGTTTTAGATCCACTTTCATAGAATTATTTATTTTGAAACACAAAGCCCTAAGTCGCCCTTCTTTGAACCAAATCGACCTCTTTTTAAAAATTAATGAAATGGGGGGATTCTTTAACAAAAAATGCTTTAGAGAAGGGTAATTAGGATGTCTACACCCTTGCAATCAATTAGTCAGGTCATTCTTAGTAAAATAACTCATAAAAAATATCCCCAAATGCCCACGCAGCCCCCAAAGTCGTTTTGCATTTTTAAAACGTTTTTATCATTATTTGACAAATATTAAAGGGCGTGGTGGTTAAAAAGAGTGATTGGTTTCTTTTAGATGACGTGGGTAGGTTGTTTTATGTTTCAAAATGATTTTTGAAAATTGCCGAAATTACCAAAACGTGAGGAATAATGAAATTCTTGGTTTTTTGTTTTGTAGGCATCTTCGGCAATCATGATTGAATGGAAAGAGAGGGAACATGAGATGGATGATTTAGCCACTCTACAGAGTCCTCGTACATGGGCCACTCTGCGAGCTTGTGGCTTGCTCAAGTTATTCAAGTTACAAAAAATGAAGAGGGAGATGTTATTGCTTGAGCATATGATTGGCCTCTGGGATATTGCGGAACAAGGATTCCGTATCGGCGCACAAATTCTAACCATTGAGTTAGAAGACATTTACTTTTTGATTGGCCTCTCGAGAAGAGGGGTCCCCATATCTTTCACTGGGAAGAGGGCATTACCTGAACAAGTGGACATGTATCTGGCACGCCACTACATCCCAGGAGCGAGGTTGGTAGGGGGCATGATCCCTATCAAGGATATTCGATATTTGCCCCTCCGATCTATACTATTCGCTATCACAAGCATGACCGGCAGCACTAGTGCTCATATGGCATCGAGATCATAGGTGGCCTATGGTGTTCAGTGTTTGGAACCAACATTTTTCAACTGGAGTGCAGCGTTCCTTCAGAATGTGAAGGAACAGATCTCACGATGCAAGACTGGTCAGAAGTAGTTCGGCTATGGCTCGTTTTTGGTCTCTTTTTTTCCTAGAGCGCATCCCTCAGATGCAGCCTCAGATAGCACTGGTGGTACGACCAGTGGATGAACCTAGGATGGAGAGGTGGACTAGTCTGTCTCCGAGGCTAGTTTCAGAGTCAGAGTTCCATTTCACTGGTGATTTCTTTGCCTGGCTGAGACGACAGTACCTCTGGATAAAGGACTTCCCTTATGCTGATGTAGACTTTTATGGGAGTATGGACTTGATTTTTCCTGCGGGGGAAGATTGGGATGAGTCGGGTAAGAGACTAAGCCATACCTTGTCTAGTTTTTGTTTTTTAAGTTTTTTAATGTATATATATTTTTGGGGTTTGTAGAAGAGTTTTAACAGATGTTTTGTTTCCAACATGCAGACAAGGGAGCAGTGCGCCCAGTTTATATACCAGTACCATGGCATCGTGGAGGTTCCCCAGTTGCAGCAGATCCATCGGTACCAGCAGTAGGTCTCCGGGAGGTTGAGAGGAACCTCCAAGGCCTTACGATAGGTATCCCTCCTCTGCGGAGGGGGGAAGTGCCTTTACATCTGCAGAGGCACACTGTAGGAGTTCCAGAGAATATCAATTCTCTGTTGAGGCACATAGTGCGTGCGGTAGTGTGTTACTCACAGAACAACGTAGCGCGGGGAGATTAGAGTCTCTCCCCGTGATCAAGTTTTTTGTATGCCTTGTCAGGCGATGTTGTATGGGTGAACAGACCCAATATTTTTCTCTTCTACACACTTTTTGATGTAATAC
>ML783639.1:208183-222064 GCA_009831015.1 Picea engelmannii | reverse complement strand
TATATATATACACACAGTTTTGAGTTTTTATGATGCCAATGATTTGTACATGATGATGTCTGTGATGTGTTTTAATTTACATGTAATGTACAATTTTGCTTTCCTCGAATCTTATATGTGGGCGAGATACCGGTCCATGATATAATTAGCTAATGAATCTGAAACACTATTAAGTTCTCTCAGAATGTGTCTATATTTGATGTAATCGAACATTCATTCGAGACAACGAACTTGCAAGTGTAGGCGTAGAAGGATAGGACTACGGATAGCGTAGATGTGGTTGAGTTGAAAAACCACCAGTTGGGAGTCTAAGGAAATAATGATGCGAGAGATACCTAGAGAGGAAGCTTGGGTCAACAGTCTGATGACAACATGATATTCTGCCATATTGTTGGTTGTTGGTCCTAAACAAATACCTCCTGAAATCACCACCTGGTCAAATTGGTAAATAACCCAAGCTGCTGAAGCAATGTTCCGGGTATGTCGGCTAGCACCGTCCGCGAAAATAAAAAAGATAGAAAAGGAAGACGTCATCTGCGCATGAAAACACAGGCACAGTCATGAGTGGAAACGGTAAAGACTCGAGCAAGAAAAAGAAAAAGACACACCAAAACTAAATACAATAATGTACAAAGTACAAATGCTAGGCGATCTAGGCATAGTACTTATAAAGGTAAAGCCCGTTTCGGGGCTCTCCTAGGGAAATTCCTTAATGATCAACTAATTTGTAGGAACCTTTATGTAGGACATGTTTTATGATGTAGGGACCATGCCACATGGGTTCTAACTTTTCTGTCCCCAATTTATCGTGAGCTTGTTCGTAGACAAGGACTAAGTCTCCTTCCACAAAATTCCAAGGGTGTACGGATTTGTCATATTGACTTTTAATTCGATTTTGATGTGCCTCATTGGCGAGAGCACCATCGCGACGTGTTTCGTCCAGTTTGGATAGATACAAAAATCGTTCTTCTTCAGCAGAAGTATGAGGCAGGAGTTCTACTTTTAGTTTGAGTGATGGAATCTCACACTCGATCGGTAGGACGACTTCAATGCCATAGACCAACTGGAAAGGAGTAAATCCAGTTGAAGTTTTCACAGAGGTGCGATAGGCCCAGAGAGCGGAGAAAATTTGTAGATTCCATGATGTTTTGTTTTCCCCTACCATGCATTGGATCATGGTTTTTAGGACTTTGTTGATGGCCTCAACTTGTCTGTTTGCTTGAGGGTAGTAAGGGGATGAGTTTTCATGGAGAAAACCCAATTTGACATGTAACTCACTCATCATCTGGTTTTTGAAGTGTGCACCATGGTCAGTGACAATGGCACGTGGTACACCAAAAAAAGTTATGATGTGGTTGAAGAGGAATAGAGTTGTCGTACGGCCATCATTCAGGAAGGTAGGCATAGCCTCAGCTCATTTGGTGAAGTAGTCGACGGCAACGATGATGTAACCATTCCCCCCGGCTGAGGTAGGCTTACACTGCATGAAATCGATGCCCCATTTGGCAAAGGGGTCGATGGCGATAATGGGGTGCAGCGTCATGGGGTGGGTGCATGCCTTCTTGTTAAAGATTTGGCAGGGTGGGCATTTCTTGACAGCCTCGATACAATCTTTGAAAATCTAGGGCCAAAAGTAGCCGGCACGTAGGATTTTTTGGGCTGTGGACATTCCAGAGAGGTGACCGCCACAGGTGCTAAGGTGAAAATCATTCGAAACGTGTTTATCCTCCTCGTGAATCAGACATTACCGAAGGATGGTGTCGATGCCACGACAATAAAAAGTGTTGCCGAGGATGATATAACGGTGAGAGTGGTGACGAATGCATCGACACTCTTCGCAAGAGATGTTGGGCTGAAAACGTTGTGTTTGAAGGTAGAGGAGAAGGTCTCCGTACCAAGGATCAAAGGTGTTGATGAGGAAGAGAGATTCATCGGAAAGAGAATCTCTAGGTTCGATGTTTTCATCGGCACGAGGGAGAGCACAGATAAGCTTGGCAAACACCAGGGATTTTTTGGCTTTAGCCTTTGTAAACTCGAGATTGAATTCTTGAAGAATAACGATCCATTTTGAATATTTGCCCCCAAGTACTTGATGTGTCAGGACATGGTACATGGGGTTGGAGTCTGCGATTACTGTGGTGGTGCATAATAAGATGTAGTGACGGAACCTTTGGACAGTGATGACGGCTGCCAGAGCCAGTTTCTCAACATGTGAATATCTAAGTTCGGGACCAGATAAGCTCTTGCTCAGATAATAGATCACATGTTCTTCGCCGTTGGGGTCTTCTTGGACTAACACCATTGCGATGGTGGAAGTAGAAGTGGCCAAGTAAAGGATATAATCCTTGGTATTTCGAGGGGATGTAACAAAGGTGCATGGGTCAAAGCGTGCTTGAGAGCGTTGAATGACCGTTGAGATGCGTCATCCCAGATGAAAGGGACATTCTTTTGCAGTAACCACATAAATCCTTTAGTGATCTTGGCATAATTGCAGATGAAACGAAGAAGAAAGTTTGCTTTGCCTTGCAAACTTTGGAGTTGGGTTAAATTGGTGGGTGGAGGTAAGGCTAAGATGGCCTTAATCTTTAAGGGATCCACCCTGATCCCATATTTGGAGACAATGAAACCGAGGATTTGACAAGATTCAACAGCGAAAATGCATTTGTGTGGGTTCAGATGAATACGGTAGAACCTACATCACAGAAAAATCGCACGTAAATGATCAATGTGATCGGATCGATTTAACGAATGTGCAGGTAAATCGTCAAGATACGGTTCTCCTATATGTTTGATATCATGAAAAGCATACAACATGGCTCGCTGGAAAGTGGCTCCAGCATTTTTAAGGCCAAAAGGTATCTTTCGGTAGGCAAAATTTCCCCAAGGGCAGATGAAGGCTGTCTTGTGTTGATCTGTAGGCAAGATTTCAATCTGGTTATATCCAGAAAAGCCATCCATGAAAGAAAAGATTATGCTCCCTGCGCAATTATCGATGATCTGATCGATGAAGGGCGTAGGGTAGTTGTCCTTAGGACAAGCTTTGTTGAGGTCTCTATAGTCAACGCAAACACGGATGGTCCCTTGTTTCTTAGCAACCAGAACAAGGTTGGAGACCCATTCAGTTAAAGGGACAGGATAGATAAAGCCATATTTTAGAAGTTCTTCAACTTCTGCCTTTATAGCTGTGATTTTCTTGGGATGAACCAGGCGAAGCTTTTGCCAAACCGGTTTCACGTCAGGGTAAGTTTTGATTTCGTGTATGATGATGGAAGGTTCGATCCCTGGAATTTCCTCATAACTCCATGCGAAGACATCGCGGAATTCCTTGAATAAAGCGGTGTAAGAAGCCACTTCGTCGGGTGTGCAATTAGCACCAAGGTTGATGTTTTCCACGACACCTTCTTTGATTGAAATGTCAATCGTGACCATAGTAGAGATGTTACCCATGTTCCCCTCAGAAAGAGTATCTTGTGTGAGGATAGGAAATTGCGGAGCTTTGGTAACATCGGGGGGGAAGACAGATCGTATGTCTTGGATTTCTTCCAGAGGTGGAAGAAAAGAGGATCGATGGTGGTTGTCATCCCATGGTAGATCATCAATGCTAAGCATTTCCATGATAGATTCGTCCGAAGGAAAAATTTGGGAAATGTAATCAACGACGGATGATAGGGAATCTAACCACAAGGGCACTGAATAAGTATCGGGTGCCAAGGAATGTGAAGTGTTTGAAGAGGGAGAAGCAGATTGAATAGCTACATATGAGGCCTCGACTGGGCTCAGTGGCATTGTGTCCCCGAGCACATCGAATTCCAAAGGACTAGGTACAACCCAAGGGTCTGATGATTCCAAGGATTGATAAGGCATAGTTGAAATCATATTGACGGCGGAAATATGATTTGAGGTAGGTGGAAGTGGTGTAGGGAAGGTACCCATAAGGCTAGAATCTTTAAATAAGCCAACACCAATGCTTTCATACATAACTGGGTGGTCTCCCAGAAAAGGAATTTTGTTGGTAGCAGGGATACGAGCATCGGGTGTGCAAAAATCGAGCTAATCAATGGTAACAATTTTGCCTTGATGGGGGAATTGTACACATCGAAATACCAATGAGGCGACGACAGTCATCGCATAGAACTAACTTCTTCCAAGTAGTAGGTTGTAATTGAGGGGGGCATCGACCACCTCAATGTCAACAGTAACAGTTTTGCCGCCCAGCTGAACGGCTAAGGATTGCAATAATCCGTGAGGATGAAAACCTCGTCCATCAAAGGCACGTAACATGGTAGCAGATTTGTTAAGGGTAGGTGATTTCAAACCTTTCCAACAGGCTAAAGACATGACACAGGTGGAGGCTCCCTCATCCAGAATAGTCCAGTGGATTTGTTGATTGTGAACAACCACATCGATTTGGAAAGCCAGCTGGTGGGAGAGTCGCGGTTGATGATCATCCAGATTAAACGTGAGGTAGTTTGATGACTCGGGATCAAAAGTGCCAATAGCGGCTAAGAGCATTCTATGTTGGTTGGGACAGTGTTGTAGAAATTCCAAGGCGGACATTGCACACGGGGCTTGGGCCAAATCTTCTACGATATTGTAGTTTTTGGCAACCTGTGAATTAGGACTAAATGTAGATTTTCAGATGGTTCTCTTAGGAAGGCGTAGGATAGAGTCAAAAGAGGGTTTCTCGATCTCCAGTGGCCCGGATGGAGGGCTAACAGATGGAGGATTGATGGTGGATGGTGATCGGTCTGTCGAAGAACCGTTAGCGATCTTTGGCTTATCAGGTTTAACTGGCATGTCATATGTCGTAGAGCGAGTTGTTAGATTAACTCCATTAAACATGTAAATGTGGGAACTTGTTGAGGCCTCATCATGGGGTTGGTTGGAACTACCCCCGGTGTGGGGGTTTGTGCAACCAAAGATTGTTGCTGCGGAAAAGGCTGAGTGAGCACAGTGGGTTGTGAATTTCCTTTGAAAATTTTGGCCACTTCATCGCGATGTGGGAAGTCTCGATTGTAGTGATCGTCACCACAAATGAGACATGGGAATTTCAGTTTTCGTTGTGGTTGTTTTCCGGCAACAGGGGTTTGCGGTTGGGTCTTGGGTTGCTTATTGTTGTTGTTCTTCTTTGGTTTGTTTCTTTCTTTCTTCTTGTCCCAAGTTGTTGTGAAGGGGTTGACTGGACTGCATTCACATCAGATACCTGAGTTTGAGGTGGGGTAGAAGAGGGTGTAGTTGAACTGGAAGCGGTCGTGGAAGCGAGCCACTGGATTGTTCCAGTAGACTGAGTAGTAGATTGAGTTTCGACGGAGCCAATAAATCCATCCGCATGCGAAGCAATCGATGGTTTGGATGGATCATTAGTGGCACAGGTAGCATTTGGTATCAACTCATATAGAGTACCGGATTGTGAATAGACTAAGTCTAAGTACTGAGCTCAGGCGATGGCTTCTTCCTCAGTGACTACGCCACCCATGGCAACATCACGAGAAATCTGGGGTAATAGTGATTTCGTGAACCATTCTGCTAACAATTGGTCGGGAATGACTGCTTTCATTAGCCTTCGTCGTCATCTCCATTCATGGATATGATCAGAGATATGTATGGAAGTTGTCTGACGAAGAGAGGTTAATAGTTCAGTACCCGTCTCGTATCGAATGGGTAGTTGGAAATGTGTGAGGAAGGACATGGCAAGGGAGTTGAAGTTGCGAAAGGATGTGCGTGGTAATTCAATATACCATTTCGCTGCGGAACCCGTGAGCGTTCATTGGAAAAGACGCAGACGAATCAAATCATCCATGAGGGAGTTGGATGAACACCGCAAATGGAAGGTCATCACGTGATTGTTTGGGTCTTCCCCGAGCTTTTCGTCAAATTTTGGGATATCAGAAGGAATTTTAGCTGGAATGACTGTCCAAACCAGAGAATGATAAATGGGATCATTTGTTAACCGAGACAAGTCTGGAAGGTCCAGGGTGGCTAGAAAAGGTAGTTGTTGGTTAACCTGTGGGTAATGTTGGTGTGGCAGAGGGACACCAGTGGGGCCCAATACTGGGTTATGTGGATAATTATAACTTGTGGGCCCTTTCATGTGAGGTTGGTTTTGACCAAGGTACATAGGATTTGAGATGTTTTGAGAAGTGTTTGTGAGCGGAGGATAACCAGATGGGTTTTGTGGATTATAGTGTGGGTTTGGAATTTGTCCATAAGGGGGTTGTTGCGGAGTCTGAACATTTTGTCCCGTGGAGGCATGTGGGTTTCCTTGAAAAGGGACGCTCCATGGATTAGGTGCGGCGGACACATTTTGTCCTTGTGGTTGATGGTGTACTCTGGATTGAGGCTGCCCCCCAGCATGAGGGTGCCCCCCGAATGGAATTTGTCCTCTGGTGGGAGGATGCCCCCCAGCATTAGGGTTCCCTCCGAATGGAATTTGTCCTCTGGAGGGAGGATGCCCCCCAGTTTGAGGTAGAGTTCTCGAGATCTGAGAGCCATACGTAAATGACTGACCGGTGCCATCGATCGAGTTAGGACCACCAAGGCCAGTCCCTCCGGGTTGTTGGACAGGTATGGAACTTCCTGGTATAATTTGGGTAGTGGTATGGGCAATGGTGGTAGTGGAAGCGTTCAATGCCCTGAATCCAAAAGGGAGTGTAGGTATCGGTGTTATAGGTGTGCGAATCGGGGCTTGATTAACTACCGCGTTGTTGGCAGGCATGGTCGGAATGTGTGGGGCCATTGTCAAATGGGCCATCTAAAGGGGAATAGTAGACCTTGGGCCAATGGATGGTATGTTCGGACCAACGGTTGGTGTGGCCGTAAAAGTGGTAGTACCGGTGAAGTGATTTGGGAGTACAATGTAGGAAAAAGGTGCATCAGCACCTTCCCCTGTTCCATAAAGATCTCGCACCAAGCGTGGTGGACTCCGAACAACGTCCATAGTCCAAAAAGGGTCACTGGCTAAAGGGTTTTGAGAAGACCCGGCTGAGATGTCAGAAGGATTTATGACAACAAATTCTCCAGCGGAATTCAGGTGGAGGATCTGGTGTTCGTATCCCTCTGGAATGTGATAAGCTTCCGGAGATTCTGAGACAATTCAAAAATTCTCCAAAGGGATGGGAACTTCTTCCTGGGAAGTTGTGGTATTATGAACCTCGCTCTGTTGAGGGGATTCTTCCGTAGAATGAGGGTTTAAAGGGGTGTTTCCTTCCATATTTTCTGGAGGAAGTCCCTGTAGCCTCCGCGAGCAACGTGGAGGGTCGATGTTGGCAGAAAAGAGTCGGCGAAAGAAATCTATGGCCAACTAACGAAAAGAAACAACACACGCTAAAAACATATAAGAATCACAACCAAGCAAACAGGACCTTCTTTCGATGACCGTACTAGTTGGTGATGAAATCCAATGTCGCGTGATCAAGTTTAGAAGGGGCGGGGATAGGGTGGAACAGTTACAATGGCGACCTGCTTAACGGACTTACTCCTTGGTGCAAGCTTCCATGCAGTAATTGTGGATTTACCCTCTAAGGAGCCCGAGTGAGTTTGACCAATGTCTGCTCCAGGTACAGTGAGACTTCCCATCACCGTCACCTTGTGTAAGACCCTAAAGATTATGGCCACTAAGGTTACCAATTCCCAGTCAGCCTCTGGGTGGGAACAGTCAACAGTCCGATCCGAACGTACGGGCAGGGTATCAAGCCCGAAATCAACTAAAAGGCTTACATGCAATAATTATGGATTTACCTCAAAGTGGTCCCCATAATACGATCTGACCACCACAATCAGTTAAACCACAGAGGTTTAGTCCTCGTAGCTTACCCGAATGCGAACTCGTGCGTAACCCCTGTGTGAGAGGGGGATCCCAAGCAGACTTATACGATAATTGGATTTACTCTCCCTAACTCAGGATGCTAGTGTTTGTTTTGGAAACTTTGGGGAGTTATGCTCACAACCCTAATCCAAAGTATTAAGCCTAGTCTACTGTTGGTGGAGGATCCTAGAAAAGGAATAGAGTTTTCGTACGGCCATCATTCAGGAATGTAGGCATAGCCTCAGCCCATTTGGTGAAGTAGTCGACGAAGACGATGATGTAACCGTGCCCCCCAGCTGAGGTAGGCTTACACTACATGAAATCGATGCCCCATTTGGCAAAGGGGTCGATGTCGATAATGGGGTGCAGCGTCATGGGGTGGATGCGTGCCTTCTTGTTAAAGATTTGGCAGGGTGCGCATTTCTTGACAGCCTCGATACAATCTTTGAAAATCCAGGGCCAAAAGTAGCCGGCACGTAGGATTTTTTGGGCTGTGGCCATTCCAGAGAGGTGACCGCCACAAGCGCCAAGGTGACAATCGTTCGAAACGCGTTCAGCCTCCTCGTGAATCATACATTACCGAAGGATGGTGTCGATGCCACGACGATACAAAGTGTCGCCAAGGATGATATAATGGTGAGAGTGGTGACGAATGCGTCGACACTCTTCGCGAGAGATGTTGGGCTGAAAACGTTGTGTTTGAAGGTAGAGGAGAAGGTCTCCTTACCAAGGATCAAAGGTGTTGATGAGGAAGAGAGATTCATCGGAAAGAGAATCTCTAGGTTCGATGTTTTCATCGGCACGAGGGAGAGCACAGATAAGCTTGGAAAACACCAGGGATTTTTTGGCTTTAGCCTTTGTAAACTCAAGATCGAATTCTTGAAGAATTACGATCCATTTTGAATATTTTCCCCCATGTACTTGACGTGTCAGGACGTGGTACATGGGGTTGGAGTCTGCGATTACCGTGGTGGTGCGTAATAAGATGTAGTGACGGAACCTTTGGACAGTGATGATGGCTGCCAGAGCCAGTTTCTCAACATGTGAATATCTGAGTTCAGGACCAGATAAGCTCTTGCTCAGATAATAGATCACATGTTCTTCATCGTTGGGGTCTTCTTGGACTAACACCATTGGGATGGTGGAAGTAGAAGTGGCCAAGTAAAGGATATAATCCTTGGTATATTCGGGGGGATGTAACAAAGGTGCATGGGTCAAAGTGTGCTTGAGAGTGTCAAATGACCGTTGAGCTGCATCATTCCAGATGAAAGGGACATTCTTTTGCAGTAACCACATAAATCCTTTAGTGATCTTGGCATAATTGCAGATGAAACGAAGAAGAAAGTTTGCTTTGCCTTGCAAACTTTGGAGTTGGGTTAAATTGGTGGGTGGAGGTAAGGCTAAGATGGCCTTAATCTTTAAGGGATACACCCTGATCCCATCTTTGGAGACAATGAAACCGAGGAGTCGACCGGATTCGACAGCGAAAATGCATTTGTGTGGGTTTAGACGAATACGGTAGAACCTACATCGCAGAAAAATCACGCGTAAATGATCAATGTGATCGGATCGATTTAACGAATGTGTGGGTAAATCGTCGAGATACAGTTCTCCTATATGTTTGATATCATGAAAAGCGTACGACATGGCTCGCTAGAAAGTGGCTCCAGCATTTTTAAGGCCAAAAGGTAGCTTTCGGTAGGCGAAATTTTCCCAAGGGTAGATGAAGGTTGTCTTGTGTTGATATGTAGGCAAGATTTCAATCTGGTTATATCCAGAAAATCCATCCATGAAAGAAAATATTATGCTCCCTGCGCAATTATCGATGATCTGATCGATGAAGGGCGTAGGGTAGTTGTCCTTAGGACAAGCTTTGTTGAGGTCTCTATAGTCAACGCAAACATGGATGGTCCCTTGTTTCTTAGCAACCGGAACAAGATTGGAGACCCATTTAGTTAAAGGGACGGGATAGATAAAGCCATATTTTAGAAGTTCTTCAACTTTTGCCTTTATAGCTGTGATTTTCTTGGGATGAACTAGGCAAAGCTTTTGCCAAACCGGTTTCGCGTCAGGGTAAGTTTTGATTTCGTGTACGATGATGGAAGGGTCGATCCCTGGCGTTTCCTCATAACTCCATGCGAATACATCACATAATTCCTTGAATAAAGCGGTGTAAGAAGCCACTTCGTCGGGTGTGCAATTAGCACCAAGGTTGATGTTTTTCCACGACACCTTCTTTGATTGAAATGTCAATCGTGACCATAGTAGAGATGTTACCCATGTTCCCCTCAGAAAGAGTATCTTGTGTGAGGATAGGAGATTGCGGAGCTTTGGTAACATTGGGGGGGAAGACAGATCATATGTCTTGGATTTCTTCCAGAGGTGGAAGAAAAGAGGATCGATGGTGGTTGTCATCCCATGGTAGATCGTCAATGCTAAGCATTTCCATGATAGATTCGTCCGAAGGAAAAATTTGGGAAATGTAATCAACGACGGATGATAGGGAATCTAACCACGAGGGCACTGAATAGGTATTGGGTGCCAAGGAATGTGAAGTGTTTGAAGAGGGAGAAGCAGATTGAATAGCTATGTATGCGGCCTCGGCTAGGCTCAGTGGCATTGTGTCCCCGATCACATCGAATTCCAAAGGAATAGGCACAACCCAAGGGTCTGATGATTCCAAGGATTGATAAGGCATAGTTGAAATCATATTGACGGCGACAATATGATGTGAGGTAGGTGGAAGTGGTGTAGGGAACGTACCCATAAGGCTAGAATATTTAAATAAGCCAACACCAATGCTTTCATACGTAACCGGGTGGTCTCCTAGAAAATGAATTTTGTTGGTAGCAAGGATGCGAGCATCGGGTGTGCAAAAATCGAGCTGAACAATGGTAACAATTTTTCCTTGATGGGGGAATTGTACACATCGAAACACCGACGAGGCGACGACAGTCATCGCGTAGAACTAACTTCTTCCAAGTAGTAGGTTGTAATCGAGGGGGGCATCGACCACCTCGATGTCAACAGTAACAGTTTTGCCGCCCAGATGAATGGCTAAGGATTGCAATAATCTGTTAGGGTCCTATAATTATAGGCGAGTCGATTCTTCGACTGCTGATTTAGCGTTTTCCCTCGAGATGATGAAGTCTGGCTCAGGTGATTCCACTTCCTCCCTCTGTTCTTGTCGCTCAATTCTCCATCACCCTGCTGCATCCTTCATGCACACTGTGCCCTCTCTCCCCTTGCCCTTTTTCCCCATTGATTTCACCTTACCCGCCTTCACCTGTCCATAATCGAACAGACTTAGGATAAACAAAAATATTAATGTAGTTAGTTTAAACTGGTTAATAAACAACTAGTTGGATAATTGATTAATTATTAATTAATCATTAATTAATCAATTATTAATTAGGTTAATAAATTTAGGTTAGTAATTAGTTAGTAATTAGGATTAGTTAAGAAATTAAATAAAAAAGAAAATTACAAAAACATTAAATAATTAATAAAATATAAACAAAGTAATAAAATATATTTAAAATAAACATAATATAAAACATATAATAAAAAGTAAAATATTAAATAACATATAAAATTAAAAATTAAAAAATATAATATAATAAAACTAAAATATAAAACAAATACAATAAATAAAACAAAAACACAAAAAACTAAAAACAAATGTAAAACGTATTAAATAAAAACAAACAATAATAAAAAACAACAAATAAAAAATTAAAAATAAAAAAACATAATACAATGAACAATCCTAAGTCTAAACCTATCCTACCCCCACGTACCCCATACACCTCACTCACATCCTCCTACCCCACGACCCATCCCCCTACGTAATATCCCACGCCGCCATGCCATAACTCCTACCCCACCTACCCCCACTTCCCCTCACGTCACCCCCATGTCATACCCCACTACCACAACTCCCGCCCACCTAAACTCCCATACATTTTCATGTACGCGCCCCCCTCATCCACCATATCAAAATAAATCAACGCGCCATATCCAATTCCGGACCCCCCCGTGAGTTCAAAATTTAACGAGGGGGGGGGTCCGGAATTAAAATAATCCCCGTGCCAATCTGAATGGCCCTGAGTGGAGCACCAAAATCAACGGACTAGATTTAATTCTGGACCCCCCCGGGCGGTCTACATTTAACGAGGAGGGGGGGTCCGGAATGCCGTTTTCCCGCCAAAAAATCACTTTTCCCAAATTTTTGCCATTTTTGCCTATGTTACCATGCCTTCTTCCGGAGTCTTCCGGAGGAGATTCTAAGCAAACGGAGACGAATTTTAAAAATACGAGAGAGGTTTTTGGTCAAAACAGGCTGAGGAACAAAACCCTTTTTCAGTTTTTACAACGGAGCTACGAGGCGGGAGAGACAAAGACATATTCGAGGCCTATTTTTCCAGATTTTAAATTTTCCGTTTCAGTCTCGATCTTTCAGGAGCTGTCACGGCCATCTAGGGATGAATTCGGCGAAACCGAAAGAGGTTTTTGTCCAGAACATGCCCAGATTCAATAACCTCTTTCCTTTTTCTCCCAAGTGTCATCATTGAAGAGAGAATCACGTCTGATCGGACCCCTGTTTCGCAGACAAACGGTCCATTTTTCATGGCAGAAAACTCTGAATTTGGTGGGAGTGGTGGCTATTTTGGCCGAGGCGGTTGAACCGACTCTCGAAACTTGGTTGGGATGATCTGTCTTATTTAAGGAGATGATTTTAATGTAAAAGGGTTGGATCTTCACGCCCGGTGGCTATCAAGCTGTAACATTTTTGAATAGATCTGCCATTAATGAAAGAGGCACTTTACAGGACTCCTGCGCATGTTCACTGGTGATGTGATTTTCTCAGTTAAATGTTTTCTTTCTCTGTAATCATCTCGTTTTCTGAAACTAATATTTAAGAGTAGCGTATGTCTCAGGATTTATCCTCGATACCCTGTTTCCGATTCTAAAGATTTGAATGTTCATCTTCTAAATATCTTCAATTAAGAGATTCTTAAGTGCTTGTTGGTTGGAGTTATTTCCTTATCTTTTCTTCTGACCATCATTTAAATTATTAAAAATCCAGTGAGTGTGTTATCTTTCCTTGTGAAGGATTTCTTCATCGTTTCTGGTTGTATCTCAGATTTTATTAAATACAGACCCCATAGCCCAATGGAGGAGTTGACTGTCTCAACCAATTCAAAAACACTTTGACAACAAACCCTTGTTCTTCATAACTAGCCTAATATTTCTGCAAACAAAGCTATATCAGACAGAGAGATCCCTCTCTGAGTCTTGGAGGGCTAGATCCAAGACTCGAATTGGTTTTGATGTTGCCTCTGTGACTGCCTTTCAGCCTTGGGAAAATTACAGAGTGTTAACAGAATGGCGACTCCACTGGGGAATCTTCCCAGTAGTACATTTCAAGCTCCAGCTCTGATCACTGATGGTGGACAGTGACCAGACACAAGAAGGTTGAGATCATTCACCTACCAACTCCAATCATCTCCAGACAGTGCCAGCTCCAAGACTCCACTGGAGGAAGAACCTTAAGCATGACCAAGCAGCCTAGAAAGACCAGGTATTCAAGCTCAAATTGCATTCAAGACATCTTTGGTTTTATCTGCAATCATGTCTTGTCTTTTTCTAAGCCTGATCAAAAGTATATTGTTGAAGAGTATTTTGATCATCAGTCAATTGATGAGCCTCAAGAGACTAAACCCCAAGTTGTGGATTATGTACATGTTCATACATCTGTGCACATCCCAGATGCACTTGTAGAAACCTCAGTGAGACATAAACCTCCTGCTTTGTCTCCTACTCCTGCTAAACCTCTGGATGTTTGTAAGCCCCTTGCTTCATCTCCTGTGCTTGCGAAAGTCCCAGACTGATACAAGCCTCTGGATTTACCTCCTATTCTCAATGACCTCACTGTCAATTACATTAATAATCTGCCTAGGTTTGATGGAGAGAATGCCAAGATCACTGCTGAAAAACATATGCAAAACCTTGAAGATTTCCTTGACCTTTATGAGGTTGAAGATGATGATGTCTACATCAGAATGTTTTCCCTG
>ML783639.1:153682-168619 GCA_009831015.1 Picea engelmannii | reverse complement strand
ACAAGAATTCACCAGCTAAGGAATAGATCCATTTCAGAGTATCTCATTAAATGGAGGAAACTACCGGCTGAAGATTCCACTTGGGAAGATGAGTATTTTATACAGAAGCATCCAGAGTTACTCAAGCGTTGCGGACAACACTTGTATCAAGGGGAGGGGCATGTTAATCCCTAATGTTGGCTCATTACCCCTTAATTAGGGCATATTATATTAGTAATGTTATTTTATTTATGTTGGCTTTAGGCCATTAGTTGTAATTATACCTCCTAGTCTCCTATATATACCAAGGAGACATTTTCATTTTGAATCATCTTGTACTTGAACATTTAAGTTGGGTAAAAGGAGGTTTCCCCCTCGAAGAGGCTTATTATCTGAAATTATATCTGTTTCAAGGCGTTGAGTACTTTTCCTGAGGTTTTTCCATGCTATATTGAGGTTTGGTTCTTAACAAAAAGTCTACTACATGGGTGAATTTTTAGTTCACCTGCTATAACTACTCAATCTGTATTGGGGTCCAATATAGCTATCGAATCCAGTTCATTCCGTGGTTATCCTTCAACCTTAGTATACACTCCTGTAGTAGATGCAGAAAGTCACAGAAAAATATTTCGTGCAAATCAGTAAACACGTATTTGTCCATATATTTTCGAGGTGTGATTCTAGGGTTTCAATTGTCTTTCTGGGAAAAATCTAGCTCTTTGGTTCTCAACCATCCTTCAATTTCTTCTTTTGTGGGGTTCCATGGTCTCAACATTCCCTTCTAGTGGCTCATTTCTCTCTTCTTTTCTTCATTCTTTTCTCGCTCAGTCTATCTCATCTACTCAGTCCTCTCTTGTTCCTATCAACACGACAACAGAACCATTTGTTGGTTATCTAATATTATTTCTTTACCATATGAGTTATTAACCCAGGTTTCATGTCTCTTCGGGTTTCCAACAAAGCCTCTAAAACTATTGGCCCTCCTGGTAAACCAGAAGGCAACATAGCACACAGAATGCGCTGCACAGTCTCACCCGAGATAGATTTAAATGGGTGGTTGTAAGACTCAGGTGTTTACAACCTAGGATTGAGTATGAGATAGGGGTTTGTTATTCAGAGCCATCTACTATGAATTGAGATTTCAATATAATATTATTCATGGTTATGCATTTATATTCCGCAGTTTATTCCCTTAACAACACAATCGTGTTTCATAGCAATATATTGACTCAGTCATTAAGCATAACAATTCACTACTAAAAGAAATTAAAGACATACATACATTCATCACATTACACATAGACTACAGTTGTTCACCCCCTCTTGGGCTACGTCCACAAAGATTTGGCTTTAGGATATTTTATGATGGTAGTTATGCATCTCCAACGTCGCGCGCTTACAATTCTCCTCAGATGGGTAAGATCTATATGAGGCAGACTAGATTGCACCAGGATCCACAACTTGTGATCTAATCCTTAGATCTACCTTCTCTCCTTTGTTCTAGCTCAACATATTACAAGATAGTTCATTGCGACATTACATATCGTATCATCTCATACATAACTATTATGAACAATACAAAAGTAAACTAATCAGGCACCAACCTTACAAACAAAAAATGGGAGAGCTCTTGTGATACCTACATATCTATATTTTTATCTATCGGGCTCTTCAGCCATTTACAATGTATTACCAAAACCCTAACCCTACTGATGTTAGTCTTCCTCCCATGTGCGTGTTGTTCTTCCTTCCAGCTATCGCTTTCCTTGTGCCCACTTTCTTGCATGTGTGCATTCTGTGTTTCCCTCCAGCTGTTACTTCAGTTTCTACATGCTTTCTTTCCCCACGATCATCCTTCTTCCCACTTCGACCATCCTTCTTTCCACTTCGGGATGGTGCCAATAGTATTGAACATTATTTCAATAGCCTTCTTATACTTGATGACCAAATGAAATTACTGCAAAAACCCCATCCATTTGTAATGTCTGGTTTGTTGAAGCTTAATATGGGCTTGGAAATACTTCAGTGGATGGTGATCAATGTGTATAATGGTTTCCTTTCCCATCAGATAGTGCTTCCACTTCTTAATAGCTTGAACCAGAGCATATAGTTCCTTATTATATGTAGGGTAGTTCAAAACTCCCCCATGAAACATCTCAAAGTTCCTTAACATGATGATGTTAACAACAATACAGGTGATGCCAAAAATCCATACAAGTAGTCTGAAACATATTTGTAAGTTTGGATTTGTATCAAGAAGTTTGTTGATTTTGTGGTTGTAGAGAGGACTGGTTTTGTCCTCAGATTTTGGTGAATTTGTATTTACTGGGAGGGCTAGTTTTTCCCTTATAATTTATGAAAATGATAAAGTTACAAAACAATCGTGTAAATTGATCAGATGGATAAGTGTCGCATTGTCCCTATCAATCGTCGTAAGTGTCGCATCTTCCCTACAACTTTCGCAAGTGTCGCAAGTTGATCACTAGTGTTGCAAACAACGTTCAGACATGATGCCATGATAACGACACTAAGGAGGCACTTATGACATCTCACATGACTGATTTGAAGGAGGAGAACTGGTTTACTGGGATCAAATGACTCTTGACACCTGAGAGGAGCCCTGAAACAGAGGTTTGGAGGGGGAACACTCCCCTACTTCAGTTGCAGAAGCGCTGGCACTCCCCTATAATCCCTTAGGGAGCATTATAATGTTGTACATACCCTTTTGGAGGAGCGTTTCTCATCTTAAGAGTGTTGGCGCTTCCCCAAGGCTTGCCAAGGAGCGCTACAACGCTCTGAGACCCCTTCTGAAGGAGCACTCCCTAATCTGGGTCAGTTGTTAGCCCGTTGAGAAGAATAAGGGGAGGAACATTCAAGATTAGGAGGTAGTTGTGCTCGAATTATTGTTTTTATCAACAGATCCCTGATCTATGGAGAATGTTCCCAACTGGTTCTAAACATAACTCAAGAGGTTAGGCTCCTCCCAACCTATATAAACAGGCTCTATGATGGTGGAAAGGGAGAAGAATTGGACATATGAAACTTATGATCTTGGAGGAAATTTACAGTCAGCCAAAGGAGAGTGATCAGTGAAGTTGTTGTTATCCAGGTTGTGGATCTTTCAGGCAAGGGTTAGACGAAGAGGACTTGACGAAGTTGTCGCATTCGCATCTACGATTGTAAGTACTGCTGTCATTATTCTCATTAATATGACACACTTGGCCTGTTTCTTTCTAGTTTGTGTCTAATGTTACATGAACTTATCATTTAGTGATAGATCTATTTTCAAGCTAATATCAATAGAGTAGGAAATGGTCGTATCTTGCTTTGTCCACAGAACTCAATGAGGAGCAAAGGATTGGAGCACAACTCGGAGCATGTAGGGACAAACGTTGATAACAGGTACTTCTATCATCCTTCCTTCTCATGTGTTAGTTTAGATAGATTTGAAAGAAATTCAGTGCCCACGTTAAGAATTTTTCTGTCTAGGGTTAAGGTCAAGCCTTAGAGGTGATCTACCTGTCCGCAGGGAGATTTTCCTACAACAGAAACTGGCGACTCCACTAGGGAGATAGCCTCAATTCAAAACCTCTTGTTTGGATTTTTCTCCTCATTGACCTCGTTCTATCCCTTGATTGGTTCAGACCTGGTTCACCCCTCTTTGATTAGTTTCATGAGCTGATTGGCTCCTTGTCCCATCATACTCAGCATACTTGTCAAGTTTGAATCTCAATTTTTGAAAATTTTTGACATTTCTGGAGCTTTGAGACCCTGGCACCCCTATTCTGGTGTTAATAAAGTGCCAGCGATCCTAAAGGCTTCACACAGAGCACTATAACGCTCCTTTCCCTTGGCAACAGAGCGCCAGCCTCTTTTTGGCCCAAAAACCTTCCAAAATTGCATTTTTTGGATTTTGCCTCTGTGTTCCTCTGCTGAGTAACTTTGTGAGTCAGTCTTCCTTTCTTTCCAACCTTGATATATGTCTTTTGATTGAAGGATAAACACCTTGTTGTTCGGATCTTGTAGCCTCTTTCACTTGTTCATTGAGTTTTTTCCTGTTGAGTGAAATTTGGAACTTCTGCATTGTTCTTCTCTCCTCATCAGCTGAGTAAAAACCTTGGTGAAGGTCATCAAAGGCCTACAGAACTTTTCATCTTGATTTGAGTCAAGGTCATTGTTATTCAACTTTTTCTTTATGGGTGTAAAAAAATTTGTTTTCTCTTTGATTGTTTCCTTTCTTTCGCTTTTTCGTTTTGATTGCTACGAAGGGTGTATTGTTTGTGTGACTTTTTGCTTATGCTAGTTTGGTTTTCATCCATACCAAGAAGATAATTAGCAAAGATAAGCAGTGTGATTGTATTAATCATCATCCATACGCAAACAATAAATATATCTTCATGATTGATTGAGCATATTAGAAGGCATTTGAATTTTTTTTGCATTACATCAGAATTTGATTGAGAAAAGAATTGTTGAGGACACTCCGTATTTCGTGCTTGTTAGTGAAAGAACTCTCTCTCTCCCTTAGCTAGATGTTCATCGAAAGGAAATGATTTCTTATCATGCTTGATGCACTCTTTGGGTCAGAGTCATATTTCCATTTGTTTCACTTCCATGCACCCCTTTTGCGTAAAGAACAACCACTAAAATCAACGTAAATTAAAAAATCATCTAGAATTTTTCTTTGCTAGAATCCTTCACCAACAATAGAATAGGAGTAGTACTTTGGATTAGGGCTGTGAGCATAACTCTCCAAAGTTTTCAAAACAAACATTAGCATCCTGCGTTAGGGAGAGTCAAATCCAGTTATCGTATAAGTATGCCTGGGATCCCCCTCTCACACAGGGGTTACGCACGAGGTTGCATTCGGGTAAGCTACGGGGACTAACCCTCTGTGGTTTAACTGTTTGTGGTGGTCGGATCGTATTATGGGGTTCACTTTGAGGTAAATCCACAATTACTGTGTGGAAGCTTCTTAGTTGATTTCGGGCTTGATACCCTGCCCATACGTTCGAATCGAACTGTCGACTGTTCCCGCCCAGGGGCTGACTGCGAATTGGTAACCTTAGTGGCCATAATCTTTAGGTTCTTACACAAGGTGACGGTGATGGGAAGTCTCACTGTACCTGGAGCAGACATTGGTCAAACTCACTCGAGATCCTTGGAGGGTAAATCCACAATTACTGCGTGGAAGCTTGCACTAAGGCGTAAGTCCGTTAAGCAGGTCGCCATTGTAATTGTTCCACCCTATCCCCACCCCTTCTGGACTTGATCACATGACGTTGGATTTCATCACCAACTAGTACGGTCATCAAAAGAAGGTCCTGTTTTCTTCGTTGTGATTCTTAGATTTTTTAGCATGTGTTGTTTCTTTTTGCTAGTTGGCCATAGATTTCTTTTGTCGACTCTTTTCCGCCAACATCGACCCTCCACGATGCTCACGGAGGCTACAAGGACTTCCTCCAGAAGATATGGAAGGAGACACCCCTTTACCCCCTCATTCTATGGAACAATATCCTCAACATAGCGAGGTTCAAAACACCACAATTGCTTAGGAAGAAGTTCCCATCCCTTTAGAGAATTTTAGAATTGTCTCAGAATCCCCGGAAGCTTATCGCATTCCGGAGGGATACGAACGACAGATCCTCCACCTAAATTCCGCTGGAGAGTTTGTTGTCATAAACCCTGCTAGCATTTCGGCCGGGTCTCCTCATAACCCTTTACCCAATGACCCTTTTTGGACTGAGGACATTGTTTGGAGTCCACCACACTTGGTGCAAGATATTTATGGAACAGGAGAAAGTGTCGACGCATCTTCCTCCTACACGGTACCCCCAAATCACTTCACCGGTGCTACCACTTTTAAAACCACACCAACCGTTGGTCCGAACATACCACCCATTGGCCCGAGACCTACTATTCCCCTCCAAATAGCCCATTCGACAATGGCCCCACACATTTCGACCTTCCCTGCCGGTAATGCGGTAGTTAATCAAGCCCCGATTGGCACACCTGTAACACCAAGACCTAATTTCCCTTTTGGATTTAGGGCACTGAACGCATCCGCTATCACCACTGCCCAAACCACTACTCAAATTGTACCGGGAAGTTCCATACCTATCCAACAACCCGGAGGGACTGTCCTTGGTGGTCCTAACCCAATCGGAAATACTGGTCAATATTTTACATCTGGCCCTCAAATCCCAGGAACTCTACCTCAAGCTAGGGGGCATCCTCCCACCGGAGGAAAAATTCCATTCGGGGGGCACCCTCATGCTGGGGGGAAACCTCAAGTCAGAGTCCACCATCAACCACAAGGACAAAATGTGTCTGTTGCACCCAATCCGTGGAGCATCCCTTTTCAAGGAAATCTGCATGCCTCCATGGGGAAAAATGTGCCCTCTGCACCTAACCCGTGGAGCGTCCCTTTTCAAGGAAAACCACATGCCTCTACAGGGAAAAACGTTCAAACTTTGCAACAACCCCCTCATGGACAAATGCCCAACCCAACATATAATTATCCACAAAACCCATCCGGTTATCCTCCGCTCAAAAACACTTCTCAAAACGTCTCAAATCCTATGTACCTTGGTCAAAACCAACCTCAAATGAGAGGGCCCACAAGTTATAATTATCCACATAACCCAGTATTGGGCCCCACTGGTGTCCCTCTGCCACACCAGCATTACCCACAGGTTAACCGACAACTACCCTTTCTAGCCACCCTGGACCTTCCAGATTTGTCTCGGTTAACGAATGATCCCATTCATCATTCTATGGTTTGGCCAGCCATTCCAGCAAAACTACCCTCTGATATCCCAAAATTCGACGGGAAATCGGGAGAAGACCCAAACAACCACGTAATGACCTTCCATTTGTGGTGTTCATCAAACTCCCTCATGGATGACTCGATTCGTTTGCGTCTTTTCCAGCGAACACTTACGGGTTCCGCCGCGAAATGGTATATTGAATTACCACGTGCATCCTTTCACGATTTCAACTCCCTCGCCATGTCCTTCCTCACACATTTCCAACTACCCATCCGATACGAGATGGGTATTGAACTATTAACCTCTCTTTGTCAGACAACTTCCATCCACATCTCCGATCATATCCATGAATGGAGAAGACGACGAAGGCTAATTAAAGCAGTCATCCCCGACCAATTATTAGCAGAATGGTTCACGAAATCATTATTACCCCAGATCGCTCAAGATGTTTCCATGGGCGGCGTGGTCACTGAGGAATAAGCCATCGCCCGAGCTCAGTACCTATACTTAGTCTATTCACAATCCGGTACTCTGTATGAGTTGATACCAAACACTACCCGTGCCACTAACAATCCATCCAAACCATCGACTGCTTCACATGCGGATGGAGTTATTGGCTCCGTCAAGACTCAATATACCACCCAGTCCACTGGAACGATTCAGCGGCCTGCCTCAATGGTTGCTCCCAGTCCGACTGCACCCTCTTCTACCCCCCCCCACAAACTCAAGTTTCTGATGTGAATGTGGTCCAATCAACCCCTTCACAACAACCTGGGGGCAAGAAGAAAGCGAGAAACAAAACAAAGAAGAATAATAACAATGAACAACCCAAAACCCAACCACAAACCCCTACTGCCAGAAAACAACCACAGTGAAAACTGAAATTCCCATGTCTCATTTGTGGTGACGATCACTACACCCGAGATTGCCCACATCGCGATGAAGTGGCCAAACTTTTCAAAGGAAATTCGCAACCTGCTGTGCTCACTCAGCCTTTTCCACAACAACAATCATTGGTTGCACAAACCCCCATGCCGGGGGGAAGTTCCAACCAACCCCACGATGAAGCCTTGACAAGCGCACACATTTACATGTTCAATGAGGTCAATCTAACCACTCGTTCTGCGACATATGACATGCCAGTTAAACCTGATAAGCCGAAGACCGCTAATGGCTCTTCGCCAGATCCTTTACCATCCTCTGTTAATCCTCCATCTGTCAGCCCTCCATCCGGGCCACTTCAGATTGAGAAACCTTCTTTTGACTCCATCTTACGCCCTCCTAAGAGCACCATCCGGAAATCCACTTTCAATCCTAATTCACAGGCTGCCCAAAACTACAATATTGTAGAAGATTTAGCCCAAGCCCCGTGTGCCATGTCTGCATTGGAAGTTCTACAACACTGTCCAAATCAACGTAGGACGCTCTTAGCTTCCATTGGCACTTTCGATCCTGAGTCATCAAACTACATCACGTTTAACTTAGACGACCATCAACCGCGACTCTCCCACCAGCTAGCTTTCCAAATCGACGTTGTTGTCCATAATCAACAAATTCATCGAACTATCCTGGATGAGGTAGCCTCTACCTGTGTCATGTCTCTAGCATGTTGGAAAGGTTTGAAATCACCTGCCCTTAACAAATCCCCTACTATGTTATGTGCCTTCGATGGATGAGGTTTCCATCCTCACGGATTACTACAATCCCTTGCCGTTCAATTGGGCGGTAAAACTGTTACTATTGATGTCGAGGTGGTCGATGCTCCCCTCGATTACAACCTTTTACTCGGAAGAAGTTGGTTTTACGCGATGACCGTCGTTGCCTCATCGGTGTTTCGATGTGTACAATTCCCCCATCAAGGTAAAATTGTTACCATCGATCAACTCGATTTTTGCACACCCGACGCTTGCATCCCTGCTATCAACAACATTCCCTTTCTGGGAGACCACATGGTTACGTATGAAAGCGTTGGTGTTGGATTATTGAAAGATTCTAGCCTTATGGGTACTTTCCCTACACCACTTCCACCTACTACACACCACATTGCTGCCGTCAACATAATCTCGACTATGCCTTATCAATCCCTGGAATCATCAGATCCTTGGATTGTACCTAGTCCTTTGGACTTCGATGGGCTCAGTGACACCATGCCACTCAGCCCAACCGAGGCTGCATACGTAACCATTCAATCTGCTTCTCCCTCTTCAAACACTTCACATTTATTGGCACCCGATACTTATTCGGTGCCCTCATGGTTAGATTCCCTATCATCCGTCGTCGATTACATTTCCCATATTTTTCCTTCGGATGAATCTATTATGGAAATGTTGAACATTGACGATTTGCCCTGGGATGACAACCACCATCGATCCTCTTTTCTTCCACCATTGGAAGAAGTGCAAGACATACGATATGTCTTCCCCCCTGATGTTACCAACGCTCCACAATCTCCTATCCTCACTCAAGATACTTTCTCTAAGGGGAACATGGGTAACATCTCTACTACAATCACGATTGACATTTTAGTCAAAGAAGGTGTCATGGAAAACATTAATCTTGGTGCTAATTGCACGCCCGATGAAGTGGTTTCTTACACCACTTTGTTCAAGGAATTTCGCGATTTCTTCGCATGGAGTTACGAGGAAATGCCAGGGATCGATCCTTCGATCGTCATACACGAAATCAAAACCTACCCTGACGCAAAACCGGTTCGACAGAAACTCTGCCCGGTTCACCCCAAAAAACTGGCAGCTATAAAGGCAGAAGTTGAAAAACTTCTAAAATCTGGCTTCATCTACCCTGTCCCTTTGATGGAATGGGTCTCTAACCTCGTTCCGGTCACCAAGAAACAAGGGACCATCCGTGTTTGCGTAGATTATCGTGACCTCAACAAAGCTTGTCCCAAGGAAAACTACCCTACACCTTTCATCGATCAGATCATCGATAATTGCGCGGGAAGCGTAATATTCTCGTTCATGGATGGATTTTCTGGATACAACCAGATTGAAATCTTACCTGCTGATCAACATAAGATGGCCTTCATCTACCCTTGGGGGACTTTCACTTACCAAAAGCTACCGTTTGTCCTTAAAAATGCTGGTGCTACTTTCCAGTGGGCCATGTCCTATGCTTTCCATGACATCAAACATATCGTAGAACCTTATCTCGATGATTTACCCGCCCATTCATCCAACCGACCCGATCACATTGGTCACTTGCAGGCAATTTTTCTTCGATGTCACATCTATCGTATTCGTCTGAACCCACATAAATGCATTTTTGTTGTCGAATCTGGCAGACTCCTCGGTTTCATCGTCTCAAAAGATGGGATCAGGGTGGATCCCTTAAAGATCAAGGCCATTCTAGCCTTACCCCCACCCACCAACTTAACCCAACTTCAAAGTTTGCAAGGCAAAGAAAACTTTCTTTGCCGTTTCATCTGCAATTACGCCGAGATCACTAAAGGATTTATGCGGCTACTGCAAAAGAACGTCCCTTTCATCTGGGATGACACTGCCCAATGGTCATTCGACGCTCTCAAGCACGCTTTGACCCATGTTCCTTTGTTACATCCTCCCGAATATACAAAGGATTATATCCTTTACTTGGCCGCTTCTACTTCCACCATTGCGATGGTGTTAGTCCAAGAGGACTCTAATGGCAAAGAACACGTGATTTATTATCTGAGCAAGAGTCTATCTGGACCGAACTCAGATATTCGCATGTTGAGAAACTGGCCATGGCAGCCGTCATTGTTGTCCAAATATTCCGCCACTACATCCTATTACGCACCACCACGGTAATCGCAGACTCTAACCCCATGTACCACGTCTTGACACGCCAAGTACTTGGGGGAAAATACTCAAAATGGATCGTTATTCTTCAAGAATTCGATCTCGAGTTTACAAAGGCTAAAGCTAAAAAATCCCTGGTGTTTGTCGAGCTCATCTGTGCTCTCCCTTGTGCCGATGAAAACATTGAACCTAGAGATTCTCTCCCCGATGAATCTCTCTTCCTCATCAGCACTTCTGATCCTTGGTACGGAGACATTCTCCTCTACCTTCAAACTCAACATTTTCAGCCCAACATCTCTCACAAATAACGTCGACGCATCCATCACCACTCTCGTCGTTATCTCATCCTCGGCGACACTCTGTATCTCCGTGGCATTGACACCATTCTCCAGCGATGCTTGATTCACAAAGAGGTTGAACGCATTTTGAACGATTGTCACCTTGGTGCTTGTGGCGGTCACCTTTCCGGGATGGCCACAGCCCAAAAAATCCTACATATGGGCTACTTTTGGCCCTCGATCTTCAAAGATTGCATCGAGGCCGTCAAAAAATTCCCACCCTACCAAATCTTTAACAAGAAGGCACGCACCCACCCTACTGCGTTGCACCCCATCATTGTCATCGGCCCCTTTTCCAAATGGGGTATCAATTTCATGCAGTGTAAGCCTACCTCAGCCGAGGGGCACGGTTACATTATCGTCACCATCAACTATTTCACAAAATGGACTGAGGCTATGCCTATCTTCCTGAACGATGGTCGTACCGCAACTCTATTCCTCTTCAACCACATCATTACTTGTTTTGGTATACCACATACCATTGTCACCGACCATGGTGCACACTTCAAAAACCAGATGATGAGCGAGTTACATGTCAAATTGGGTTTTCGCCATGAAAACTCATCCCCTTACTACCCTCAAGCGAATGGGCAAGTAGAAGCTATCAACAAAGTCCTAAAAACCATGATCCAACGCATGGTAGGGGATAACAAGACATCGTGGCATTTACAACTATTTTCCGCTCTCTGGGCCTATCGCACGTTTGTGAAAACCGCAATTGGATTCACTCCTTTCCAGTTGGTCTATGGCATTAAGGCCATCCTACCAATCGAGTGTGAAATTCCATCACTCAAGTTGAAAGTAGAACTCCTGCCCCATACTTCTGCGAAAGAAGAATGATTCTTGTACCTATCCAAGTTGGACGAAACACACCGTGATGCTACTCTCGTTAATGAGGCACATCAGAAACGAATTAAGAGTCAATATGACAAATCCGTCCAACCTCGAGCCTTTGTAGAAGGGGACTTAGTCCTCGTTTACGATCAATCACACGATAAATTGGGAACAGGAAACTTAGAACCTATGTGGCACGGTCCTTACATCGTGAAGCGTGTTTTACATAGAGGTGCTTATGAACTAGTAGACCATGATGGAATTTCCTTGGGAGAGCCCCGAAATGGGCTTTACCTTAAAAAGTACTATGCCTAGATCACCTAGCATCCGTACTTTGTACATTATTGTATTTTAGTTTGGTGTGTCTTTTCTTTCGCATGCTCGAGTCTTTACCGTTGCCACTCATGATTGTGCCTGTGTTTTCATGCGCAGATGATGTCTGCCTTTCCTATCTTTTTTGGGTTCGTGGATGGCGCCAGTCGACATACCCGGAACATTGCCTCAGTGGCATGGGTTATCTATCAGTTTGATGAGGTGGTGAGTTCAGGAGGCATCTGTTTAGGACCAACAACCAACAATATGGCAGAATATCATGTTGTCATTGGATTGTTGACCCAAGCCTCCTCCCTAGGTATCTCTCGTATCATTATTTACTTAGACTCCCAACTCGTGGTTTATCAACTCAACCGCATCTATGCTATCCGTAGTCCTTTCCTACTACGTCTACACTTGCAAGTTCATCGTCTTGAACGAATGTTTGATTACATTGAATATAGACACATTCCTAGAGAACTTAATAGTGTTTTGGATTCGTTAGCCAATTTTATCATGGATCGGTATTTAGCCCACAAATAAGATTCAAGGAAAGAAAAAAATTGTACATTACATGTAAATTAAAACACACCACAGACATCATCATGTACAAATCACCGGCATCATAAAANTATATATATATATATATATATATATGGCATGACTAAAATGTTTGCATTACATCAAAAAGTCTGTAAGAGAGCAAAATATTGGGTCCATCCACCCATACAATATCGCCTGATAGGGTATACAAAAAACATGATCACGAGGAGACTCTAATCTCCCCGCGCCGCATTGTGCTGCGAGTAACATAATACTGTGCATACTACACGCCTCAACAGAGAATTGATATTCTCTGGCACCCCTACAGTGTGTCGCTGCAGATGCAAAGGCACGCCCCCCCTCCACAGAGGATGGATACCCATTGTAAGTCCTTGGAGGTTCCTCTCAACCTCCCGGAGGCCCACCACCGGTATTGCTGGGTCTGCTACAACTGGGGCTCCGCCACGACGCCCTGGCACTGGTATATCCACTGGGCGCATTGATCCCTTGTCTGCATGTTGAAAACAAAATTTCTATTAAAACTCTCTTACATACCCAAAAAAAAATATATATACATCAAAAACTTAAAAAACAAAACTAGACAAGGAATGGCTTAGTCTCTTACCTGACTCATCCCAATCTTCCCCCGCAGGTAAAATCAAGTCCATGCTCCCACGGAAGTCTACGTCGGCATAGGGGAAGTCCTCTATCCAGAGGTACTGTCGTCTCAACCAGGCGAAGAAGTCACCAGTAAAGTGAAACTCTGACTCCGAGACTAGTCTTGGGGACAGACTAGTCCATCTCTCCATCTGAGGCTCGTCCACTGGCCGTACTGGCAGTGCGATCTGAGGCTGCATCTGAGGGATGCGCTCCAAGAAAAATGAGACTAAGAACGAGCCATAACCAAACTATTTCTGACCATTCTTGCATCGCGAGATCTGTTCCTTCACATTCCGAAGGAATGCTGCACTCCAATTGAACAGTGTTGGTTCTAAAAACTGAACAGCATAGGCCACCTGTGATCTCGATGCCAAATGAGCACTAGTGCTACCAGTCACACTCGTGATAGAAAATAATATAGATCGAAGAGGCATATCTCGTATATCCTTGATAGGGATCCTGCCCCCTACCAACCATGCTCCCGGAATACAATGACGTGCCAGATACACGTCCACCTGCTCAGGTAATGCCCTGTGCCCTGTAAAAGCTATGGGGACCCCTCTTTTCGAGAGGCTGGTCAGAAAATACACATCTTCCAACTCAATAGATAGAAGTTGTGTACCAATACGGAATCCCTGTTCCGTAACGTCCCAAAGGCCAATCATATGCTCAAGCAGTAGGATTTCGCTCTTCATTTTTTGCAATTTGAAAAACTTGAGCAAGCCACAGGCCCACAAAGAGGCCCGTGTACGGGGACTCCATAGAGTGGCTAGATCATCCATCTTGTGTTCCCTCTCTTTCCATTCAATCATGATTGCCGAATACACCTACAAAACAAAAAATCAAAAATTTCATCATTCCCCACGTTTTTGTGATTTCGACGATTTTCAAAAAGCATTTTAAAACATAAAATCAAATTTCCATGACATCTAAAATAAGCCAATCATCCTTTTTAACCACCACACCCTTTAATATTTACCAAACAATGATTAAAACATGGTAAAAAATGCAAAACGATTTGAGGGGGTGCGTGGGCCCTTTGGGGGGAATTTCCATGAGTTTCTTTTGCTAAAATGGTCGGTCTAATCAAGTCAAAAGGTCTAAACATCCTAACAACCCTTCCCCAATGCATTTTTGCGAAAGATTTTCCCCATTTCATTGACTTTAAAAAGGAGGCCAATTTGGTTCAAAATGGACGACCTAGGGCTTTGTGTTTTAAATTAATTATGCCATGAAAATCAACTTGAAACCATGCAATTGAAAGAGTAAAGGATGAACACCTACCTGGTTCGAACAGTGAGCAAAACAGTCGATCGTAGCTCCGGCACCGAGAAAAACAAGATTTGCTCCAATCGAGATTCTCCAACACCCCACAAATCCTTGCAAATGAAACGGTAAATGAGTTTTTTGAATCAATTGATATATATATAAAATTTCATTTTTTATAAGCTATGGTCATTTTGGGTTTCCCTAATGATGTAAATGGCTTCACTAATATCTGGTTTGTAGCTTCTGGCATCGCAGGATTCTTGGCAGTTCTAATGAATTATCCACCTTGTCGTACTTATGAGCATAGTCTTAGTTCGTTCTCGAGCTCGACAATATGAGAACGTAACCGGGTAAACTTTTATCACTTTTTCGGACCCGTACGGATACGATCACACGAAAAAGGAACCCCCCTGGAGTCTACTTTAAACCCTTTTCAGA
>ML783639.1:132657-144935 GCA_009831015.1 Picea engelmannii | reverse complement strand
TATATATATATATATATATATATATATATATATTGTGTAAAACATTCAACGCAAAGGCTCTTTGTTTCTATATTTCCCTCACCACTTGTTACACACATTCACACAACTAGTCTGACATCATAGGGGAACCACAGAACCCCCGTCATTCACGAAGCTTTCTCAATCTCCCACCTATCTTAGGGGGAGTATTTGGTCATACCCGCTCATCGGTACCTCCTTCACACACTCCTGTGAGTGCTACCATCTTAGGATCATCTTTGCTTGGTTCTACATTACTTGGGTCATCCTCCCAAGGTCATCCGCTCACTCGCTCTCCTTTACACGGAAGCGGGGGACCCACTTCCTCTCAAGGAGGGAGCACCAACCCACCTAGTCCCCATCATGGGTCAAGTTCACAACACAATATGGCTGGAGCTAACCCTCCCCCACCACTACAGATGCCATACTTGGCCTCTCTCAACATACCAAATCTCACCAAGCTCACCAATGATCCTATATTGCATGACGCCACATGGCCTGCAATGCCAACCAAACTTCCTTCAGACATACCAAAGTTTGAAGGAAAAGCAGGGGATGAGCCCGCCAACCATGTCATGACCTTTCATCTATGGTGCTCTTCTAATAGCATCATGGATGATTCCATCAGACTGCGATTATTTCAATGCACACTTACTGGCCCATCAACCAAATGGTATGTCGAAGAAAAATCAGGGTCCCATACGACCTTTGAGTCATTGGCCAAAGCCTTCTTGACATTTTTCCAATTACCCATTTGACATGACAATGGTATAGAACTACTGTCTAACTTCAAACAAACCTCAGCCACCCACATCACTGACCACATTCATGAGTGGCGTAGGCGACGTAGTTTGTGCAAAGCAGAAACCACCAAGCAACAGTGCCTTGACTGGTTTCTTAGATCACTTGTCTCTCTACTTGGTAAAGATGTCGCTTCCACCTTCCCTCAATATGAAGAGGAAGCCATCAGTAAGGCCCAAAAATATGACCTTATTTATGCGCAGTCAGGGTACTTATACACGGTACTTCCTGACCTTACAAAACATGTTCCATTTGGCCAAGACAAACCTGGGCTGTCTCATTCAGCAGACGGACTAATAGGTGCCACCACGCACCATGGTCCACAACCCCAACCACCACCGATGTATGGAACACCTAAATACCCACCGGCATATGGGGGCACTCCTTATTATCCCCCACTCCCTTATCAATAGACATATTCTGTTGCTATACCTTCACCCATCAGTGGACCGCCACCGGAACCTCCCATGCATCCACCTATTCCCACAAACAGTGGTACTCCCTCAACATCAGCTTATAGTACTAGTGAAATCACTACGCCTTCCTATGTACCTTATGGATCGGTACCACCACAAAATCCATACTTCCCTTTTCCTGGTCCTCCACAACCCATGGCTCCCCCACATCCACATGCGGGGGTAAATTTTGTTCAACCTTCTGCTGCTCAACAATACCAAAATTTTGAACAATTGAACACAACCAACCCAACTCATCCATCAAACAATACCAAAAAGAAAGGCAGGAACCAGAATAACAACAACCTTGGCCAAGGCAAGAATCAACCCCCACAGCACCAACCCACTGGGGGCAACCAGAACCAAGGGAACCAAAACCCCCAAGGGGGAAATAACAACAAACACCAAGGGAGAAATAATGTTAAAACCATCCACCCTTGTGCTCTTTGTGGCGAGTTTGGTCATTACACTCACCATTTCCCCCAAATCGTTGATTTCAAAAGGTTGAAAGACTCGGGTAGCCTTCCCCATACCCCTGCACAAACTACCCCTCAGCAGGCACCACAACAATATGTGCAGCAACCCCCTCCCACTGTATTGCAAAATCCCATCCCACATCAAGGGGTGATAAACACCCAATAGGATGCACACCATCCCCCACCTCAGGTGGGTCAATACCACAACCCTAACAATCCAGTCGAGCGTACAATTCTCCTCACCAGTGAGGAAGAAATCCTCCTGCAAACATGGAATCGTCAGTATCAGACATTAGCTGAGTCTACTCCTATCTCTCCAGAGACAAACCCTACACCGACGGGAGCCCCGTTGGTGATTCCTCTCCCTTCCGCCGAAACACCACTTCGCATCCCTCGTATCCCCTTGCGCAAGAATGTCCACAACCCACAGGCCAGGGCAGCTCATAATTATAGCTTAGTTGATGACTTAGCACAATCCCCGATTGCCATATCAGTCTTGGAAGTTCTCCAGACCTGTCCCACGCAACGAAAATCTTTACTTTCTGCCTTGGGGGCAGTCGACCCTACTGATACTTGATCATCACCTTTGACCTTGATAACTGTGAACCTCGTCTTCCCGCCTTGGTCGCTATTCAAATACCAGTAAAAATACGGAACATCATTGTCCATCGATGTATCACCGATGAGGGTGCATCTACATGCATCATGTCCAAAACAGTATGGCAGAAACTTGGTTCCCCGGAACTCATACCTTCCGCCATCACATTACGAGCTTATGACGAACAACCATCATCTCCTAAAGGGCTCTTCCAGAATGTCCCCGTGGACCTAGGGGGCAAAACTATCCTCATTGACATCGAAGTTATCGATGCTCCACTCGATTACAATATCTTGTTCGGATGTAGCTACATGTATGCTATGAAGGCAGTGGCATCTTCTGTCTTTCGGACAATCATGTTCCCCCACAACAGAAAGATTGTGACCATCGACCAAGTCTCACATTATGAGCCTAATCCATCTGCCAATCTCGATAACATTCTTCCTCTCATCCACACCAACAAAGATGCATACCCACTCGTCGAGATGGGTCCTGGGATTTTCAAAGATCCATCCTTATTAGGGATGTACCATGGAGCACCACCACTCCTTCCCCCTAATCAAGTATGTGGCGTCTCATCTAACGGAACTCACATGGAGGATACTCTTCCTCCGCAGGAGGTTTCAGTCATTCCTGACATCTCAATAGTCGCAGAACCACTCCAGCCGGAGCCTCCTATGCACTCGTTGACCTCAACCGTCCATGAATCCACATCCCCTCAGGGGCATAGTCCCATTTTGGGGATACTCCCCCAACCCCTCACCCAAATCCCCTTCTTTTACCCCCCACCAGGTATTGAAACTTTTCAGGTAGCCGCCACGCTCACACTACCTAATATGGTGTTAGCTATCCCAGTTTGGTATTTACACCCACCCGAGATGGTCCCTCGACCATCCCTTCCCCCACAGGAAGGACTTCCCATGAAAATTCCCATCCTCACCCCCACTACCCCCATACTCACAAGCCCCCCTGCTACAGCTGGGGGCAGAAGGAAGAAGAAGGAGCTCACCACTCCACTTCCTCCATGCATCCCACCACCTTGCACACTATGTGAGAAAGAGGGCCACCAAACTAACAATTGTCCATACCTACCTGAATTACGGAATTTGATTCCACACAATCAAACTCCCACAACACCCATCACTACTGCTAGTCCTACTACCACCCAACCTTCCAGTAGTAAAGGGTTGAGGACCAAATTTGCGTGTGCTATATGTTCAGAATATGGCCATTACACCCATCATTGCCCAGCACTGCCATGCTTTTGGCATACATTAGCGGCCATACGCTAGAACTTCCAAAACAACCCATGCCCTTCCACGTCCTCTTCAAACATCACTGACATTCGCTATGTCACCACTACAGTCAACGAACGTATGAGATTCCCTTTCTCTCTCTGCGATTCATTAACTCACTTTACATACCAATGTCCTTTGATTCTTGCATACAAGTGACGTCAATTGGCCCTGCTTCACCAACCTGCAGAGGCGGTAATTGACCTTACTGCATCACTCGAGGAGCTTCAGGTCATTTCTCCTGAACCCAAAGCACTCCCAACGCCTCCATGGTTCTTAAATGACATCTCTGAGGATTTACCCTGCAATCCCCCCAACTCTCCTGTTCATTCCTCTACAGATATTCTCCATCCAACCACCACAGGTACCCCTCAGTACTTCAACATATGGTTTATGTCGAGTGAACCCTCACCATCTCCTAGCATTACCCCCTCTGTCAATGAGATCACTCCTCACGATCCATTATATTCCTGTCGTTTCCAATGTGACGAGGAAATCCTGGAAGAGCTACAATGCCCAGACTCTCCCTGGGATGCACTACATCATCGTACACTCTTCCTACCACAGGAAGCCCTAATGCCTCCTCACCAAAACCCCATTTACGCGGTCGAAACCAAATATTTTATCCCATCTGGGCCTATCGATTGGTTCAACAATCCCATTCCTGCCCCTGACGCTTTTGAAGAAGGTAATATGACCAACATTTCCCCCACCATCAAAATCGACATTTCCATTAAAAATGGCGTTGTCAAAGAAATCATCATTGGAGTTGCTTGCACTCCTCAGGAAATCGCCGCATATAAATCCCTCTTCCAAGAATATAGGGATATTTTCGCCTGGTCATACATGGAGATGCCTGGCCTCGACCCATCCATTGTCGAACATTGCATCGACACCTGGCCCAACATCACACCAGTCTGCTAGAAATAACGACCACTACACCCATCCAAGGTCACGACTATCAAAGTCGAAATTGACAAATTACGCACGGCCGGATTTATTTACCCCATCACTTACACTTCATGGGTTTCCAACCCTGTACCCTTCGACAAAAAATAGGGAACCATCCGCGTTTGCACAGACTTTCGCGATCTCAATAACGCATGTCCAAAATACAATTTTCCAACGCCATTCATCGATCAAATTATCGATGACTGTGCTGGCCACGAGGCTCTCTCCTTCATGGATGGATTCTTGGGCTATAACCAAATCCAAATCCACCTAGTCGATCAATATAAAACCGCATTCATTACCCTATGGGGTACCTTTTCATATTGTGTCATGCCTTTCAGCTTAAAAAACATCGGCGCAACCTTCCAGCAGGTGATGACATACATTTTCCACGATTTGGCTGCAATCATCCTTGCTTACTTGGACGACCTCACAGCTCGATCCAAGAAACGAACCCAACATCTTGATGATTTACAAATCATCTTTCAATGGTGCCGCCAGTACAAAATCCACTTGAATCCCCTCAAGTGTGTGTTTTGCGTCACCGTAGGGCACCTCCTTGGTTTTATCGTTTCCCAAAGCGGTATTACCGTGGACCCCCTCAAATTCAAAGCTATCACCGAAATTCCACCTCCTCGAAATTTACGGCAACTTCAGAGTCTTCAGGGTAAAGCTAACTTCCTTCGATGCTTTGTCCCAAATTACGCTATATGCGCACATGGTTTCCTTTGCTTACTACATCACGACATCCCTTTTCACTGGGACGACTATGCCCAACAGTCATTTGACAATCTTAAAGCAGTGCTTTCAAATGCACCTTTAATTAGTGCACCTAACTATAATCGCGACTACATCCTCTACGTATCAGCATCAGCTGTATCAGTAGTCGGCGTCCTCGTCCAGCTCGGAGATGACAATCGTGAACATGTCATTTACTACGTTAGTAAGAACCTCTCAGGACCACCCTTGAAGTACAAACACGAAGAGAAACTGGCTCTTTCAGTTTTCCTCGCAGTCCAAAAACTGCGTCATTACATTATGCTTCGCACCACCAAGGTCGTCGTAGATTCCAACCCCATGCAATATTTTCTCAGTCGTCGACAAATTAATGGCAAATTCGCTCGATGGATCGTTATCCTCCAGGAGTATGATCTCGAGTTCTCAACACCTAAGAGTAAGAAGGCCCTCATTCTTGCCGAACTTGTCACGGCCCTTCCCTCTAACATCACTAGTGCCCCCGTCAACATCGACTTTCGTGACAAACATCTCTTCTACATCGCTTCCGATGATCCTTGGTATGGCGAACTTCTCGTATACCTATGAACTCAAAAGTTTGGTAACCACCTATCACGAGATGATCGTCAGTGTATTTGCCATCAGGCCCCCCGCTACCTCCTCATCGAAAACATCCTATATCGGCGGGGCGTCGAAACCATTCTTCGTCGTTGCCTAACTATTGACGAGGCTGACAAAGTCTTAAATGACTACCACAGCAGTGCATGTGGGGGCCATCTTTCGGGTATCTCCACGGCTCATAAGATCATCTGAGCCGGTTACTTTTGGCCTACCTTGTTCCACGATTGCATTCATACTGTGAAACGATGTGAGCAATGTCAGCTCTATGCCAACAAAGCCCGAGCTCCCCCCACTCTTCTTCACCCTGTCATTACTGCGGGCCCTTTTTTCAAATGGGGAATCGACTTTATGACTTGTAATCCCCCCTCTAGCAATGGTCACAAATACATTGTTGTCGCCGTTGATTACTTCACCAAATGGGCCGAAGCTATGCCCACTTTCAACAACACCGCTGACACTGTAGTGCGCTTCTTCTTTAACCACGTCATATCCCGTTTTGGCGTACCACTCCAACTTGTTTTTGATCATGGGAAACACTTCGAGAATGAGATCTTCGTTGAACTCTCATCTCGGTTAGGCTTCTCTCACGAGTTTGCCTCACCATATTACCCTCAGTCAAACAGACAGGTCGAGGCAGTGAACAAAGTCCTCAAGACCATGTTACAGTGCACGGTTAATAAACATAAAACCAATTGGCATCATATGTTATTTTCCACGCTATGGGATTATCGAACGACAGTAAAAACCGCTACAGGTTTCATGCCATTTCATTTAGTCCATGGGGTCGAGGCAACTCTTCCCATCGAGTGCGAAATTCCCACCCTACACACCGCAATTGAGCTATTACCTGATACTGCTCCAATGGAGCAGCGCTTGCTGAACTTGGAGTCGCTAGATGAAAATCGTCGATCTTCATTACAGAACAACGAAGCAGCTAAAAAAAAATCCAAAGCTACCTTTGATCGCCATGTCAACCTTCGTTCATTCCGCGAAGGCGACCTCGTCTTGGCCTATGACATCGCTCATGATACCTTTGGCCACGAAAAATCCGAATCACTTTGGCATGGCCCTTACATCATCCAACATTGCCTCACCAAAGGTGCATACATCCTGGCCTCCCCCGAAGGCCTCTCACTCAATGAACCCGTCAATGGGTTATACCTCAAGAAATTTTATGCTTAGAAGTAGTCATTCTACTTTAGGTTATTTTTTCTTGTTTAGTGTTTTTACTCTTTTTTCTCCTACCCTCTTGTCTAAACTATCCTTTGTGCTATTGACAGATGCTTCCTCCACCAGCCTACCACATCGGTTACGCCGACGGCGCCAGTCGTTGGACACAAAATCTCGCTTCGGCAGCTTGGGCTCTCTATACCCCCTCACATGAAATGCTACATTCAAACGACATATGTTTGGGACTAGCAACCAACAACCAAGCTAAATACACTACGGTCATTGGCCTCCTAGCCGACGCCCAGCGCCATCATATTTTCCACCTTAGCATCTTCCTCGACTCTCAACTAGTCGTTCTCCAGATCAACAATGTTTACCGTGTACGCGATTCGTGCCTCTTTCGCAAATACCTGCAGGTTAGATTATTATCTCGACATTTTGATTCCATTACATTTACACATATTCCAAGACAATTGAATCAAACAACATATGAAATAGCTAACATAGTGTTAGATTGGCATATATCACATCAAGCTACACATACATAAAACATCTCATACATCCTGTCACAGCATATAAATAAAATAGACATCATCATCATCAACAAAAATATATTTAAACGACATCAGGATCTCAAAAAATATGTATACTCATATATATATATCATGGCCTATCAGGCCATCCGAATGTTTACATACAAAAAAGTACATGTGCCCGCAGGCTATCATAGTCCCTCGGTACAAAACTCGGCTCACCAGCCTATATACAATCAAAAAAATATATAGATCATACATCAGGGACTCTCCTGCCCCGGCGGCAAGTGTCCACTCGTCATCGCGGCAAGCACAGCTGCTCGTCGCACTATACCACGCCATGGTGGTGATACACCTATACACTGCTCCAGGAACCCCTCGTCCTGGATGCGTATCCACATGCCCTCAGGCACGTCCTATAACACCGTCTACAGGCGATGGTGTATATCATCAAAATCTACTCCGACTGCCACCGGAGGAGCATGTGACGGCCTTGCACCAGGATCGTCAAACCGACGCCTCCTTGCTACCCTCTCGGGCTCTGCTGGTCACCCTGCAACCTCATCCCACCGATGCCTCTCTCCACGCGGCAATATCTCTAGCTCTCGCTGAACTAGCGCTCTCTGCATCTCCACCTCGTGCCCGCGAGGTGCCACATCTGCACATGCACAAAACAACAAACACTTAGATCATATCAGCACCCATATCACATACATATGGAATTGGTATATCAAAAAACAACATAAATCAAAACATACACAATACTCAACATACCTCGATGGTCAAAAACCTCCCCAGGAGGCAGCACCATGTCCGGATCCCCCCGGAAGTCCACCCCAGCATAGGGGTACCGAAGTATGACCTGCTGCATATGCCGCCATATCTGCGTCGCCTGCGCTATGAATTAATGACCACCTTCACCACCACCATGGCGAACCAAAACTGATGACCACCACCTCAAGTGCGGCTCTCGTGCCCCTGGCGCCTCTAAAAGAACCCTCGGGCGCAACATCGACACCCTCTCCAAGAACCAGGCAACCAGGATAGAACCAAACGCGAACTCTTTTGTACCGGTGGACCGACATCGATCCAACTACGTGACCATCCATGCATGTAGTGTCAGTCCCCATGCAAAACGCTCACGGCCCACCACCACCCTCTCCAGCACCAGTAGCTGGCCACCACTAATTCGTTGGGTCGCCAGTGACCCATACACACAAACAATCATCACCGCTATGCAACGATGCGCCAGCAAATCTATACCACTGACACTAACTACAGTCCCAGACATGTAGTTCTCGCCTGAGCAAAATCGCTCAACGATCGTCACTAGGGTTGTATCTCTCGGCAGCACAGGCTCTGTCGGCAGAGGCGTTCCCCAGAAGGGGAGCCCAATCAAAAAATAGATATCCTCCACCGCAGTGAAGGGGATCTTCTCTCCTCGCACGAGGAAGCAGTGCAGCTCCAGACTCCACATCTGGAGCAGGAACTGGAGTAAGTACTCCTGTGCCCGTATCAATGGGCACTCAAAGAACTTTAGCAACCCACAGGTTGCTAAAGTCACGCGCACCTCAAGCCCTGCATTGGCCACCGCATCTCGTAACTGCGACCAATCTCGCTCACGCCACCGAACAGCCATAGTCACTGCTAGCCACCTGCACACAACACAGAGTCCTATATCAGCGTATGCAACCATCAAATGCATCAAAGAAACTCAATTTTCACCCTTCAAAACTTGCCTCAAAGGTGCGATTTTTTTACCCACAGGCGCGCACACATGCGCGCCTGTTCACTATACAGGCGCACATATGTGCACGCCTGTTCACTACATAGGCACGTTCCTGAGCGTGCCTGTCCAACGTACATTCACGCTCAAGAGCGTGACTATCCACCTCACAGGCGCACAAGGGTGCGCGCCTGTCTACCCCACAGGCGCGCCCCTAGGGCGCGCCTTAAATTACCCTACCCGCGCACCCATGCGCTCATATTCAGTGGACAGGCGTGCACATGTGTGCGCCTTCCACTGAATCGCCCGTGCATGTGGGCCCACATCCTATCAAAAATCCCCTTAAACCCCCTGTACGGCCCCCCATACCTACCCTTCCCAAAAATTGAAAACCTATTTCTATGCAGGATGATCAGACCACTAACCTGCAACTCGCAGAATGTCGATCGAATGCCTCATCCTCCCCAAATCTCTCAATCTCCTCTGAAATCTGCTCGTCCAGTCACTGTAGCAGCAAGTACAAATGAGGTGGCAATGTGGGCCAAACTTCCACTCACCATTCCGGGAACCCACGGTGTCCATTTTTCAAACCGTCTTCAGCCACGGGATCAGTGTTCCGCCACCTACATCATAGCTATCCCTGGGTCACTTTTCATCCTGAGTCCCCGGGGCACCTTTCTTCATATCATGGTCAGGTACGCACACGCATTGTCACATTTTTCAAATACATGCTCATGTCTTTGATTCTCTTCAAATATTGTTCACTTTGGGTATTTGGTTGTTATGTGCGCAGGTACTTGCTCATCGGTCATCAACATCATCCCTTCAGGTATATATATTCAGCACTGGCATGTAGTCTCTCCCATTGTATTGCATTTACATTTCCAGTCACACCCATTGATATTGGCCTATAGGACCCTCTTTCCTGGCCCTGCAGTACCCATACCTCCATTTTGCATCTTCGGTACTGTACCCCGGTAGCATTCTCACCCACATGAGTTGTCCCATTCATAACACCTTTTGGCACTTTTGACACTCATGCTGTTCTTCATTACCCTTTAGGGATGGGAGTCTCGATAGTCTTTCATCATGTCGTGAATCAGCCACATACTCCTTCTCTTCATTTTGCTAGATTTCCCACACGGACTCCCAGATTATCTCTTTATGGTTCTATTTGTTTACCTGAACCTCTGCAGGATCATGAACCTTCCATTTCATCCACAATCAGTTTGCCCATTTGTGAACCTATCTTCATTTCACCTACCTCATACAAAAACTCACCAATGGGGCCCCCACCCTTCATCAGTTTTCCCAGAAAATTATGCCCTCCCTGGGGCACACATTTTACATTGGGGCACCCATTTCTGTATTTGTACATTTATCCCCAAAATTATTCATTATTTATTATACAAACGCCTTTATTTCCAGTCATCATATTTTCATTTGTCGTCACCGATGGAGACTCACTTTCTTTTGGCCACACGCAACCCATGTCACCCTTGGTTGGAGCATTACTTCTCATCTCCCCTTGCTGGTATCATCCATATCTTCAGAGTATTCCACAGGTCACTTACCTTCACCCTCTAAATTTGTTCACTTTGTCCCGCCTCTAGCACAACTCATCACTAGTCTTGTCGTGCCCCTGACACTCGACCTTTTTACACAGTTGCGGCCACTTTTTCATCCCATACATCCTCCAACCAAGGGAAGTCTTGAATATTCCCACTTCTTGACTTCGTCTCGGTACCTCTGCCACTTCCTCACCTCAATAGATTCTATGAAGCCCTTTGCTTCTAGGATTCGTGTTCCCCTTTTGTCGACAACAACACACTTTTTCCAGAAGGGCGACAGTATCTTGATTCTCATTCTCCATTTAATGAGAGATCTTGAATGGCACAGGGTGAAACACCATTGCTCCCTGCTATCGTTGGCCCCCATAACATTCGATGCCAACACTTTCTCATGTTATGGTGGGTCTTACTTTGCGACTATTGCAGTTCTTTTTATCATTTGTCGAAGACTTCTGAACCTGGTAGGGCCATCAATGCCCACATCATCGTTGCTGCTTATTACCGCGATCATTGCCTATTGTTCAGAGTATATTCCTTTGCAGAATTGTCTTCTGCCTTTTTTATTACCGCCCCTGAGGGCGCTGTAGTTATCTATACCAACACTTCAGTCATATTTTGTCAGAGTTACATCACACGAGCATGGGGCATGCCCACCTCGTTTGTACACAGTTGTATATTGTTACACACCTTATGGAAGGTCGGGTTCTACTGGTTCCTTTCTTCTCCAAAGGATCTCTCTGAACGGTCTCATTATTGCTCTCTCTTACAACCACATTCTCAGTAGAAGAAACATTGATGGATTTCGGCTATACGTATGCTCCTAACCTCATCCATCAGGGGGCATCTGTTATCACTAAAATTTCGTCTGCACATGGCGACAAGAACTCAGCATCGTCAAACAAGAATGAAGTCATTCATGGCACTGAATTAATTTCACAGCATTGCAAAAGGGTCAAAAAACTATACAAAGTAACCAAAAATTGAAGGGTGCTTTACAAAAGTTGGGTGCGCACGCATATGCACGGAATAGGAACGTACAATGCGCGCATGCGCGCACGACGCGCGGATGTTGGCACAAAAACCCACGCACCTGCTAAAAAATGCATTTATGGAATTGGTCGGCCTCCCAACCACTTTTGGATCAGCTCCCAAGCTGATTTGACTCCCAAATCTGAGCTGAATCCGCATGGTAGGCTGGTCAAAGACCTAATTAAGCCCTAAAGATCCCCTTTTCACACCTCAAAGGAGTTACATAATCACCCAATGCTATGCTATAAAAAGCCATGAAGAAACATCATTTTCTCAAGGAATTTCATGTAATGTTATGC
>ML783639.1:94806-132411 GCA_009831015.1 Picea engelmannii | reverse complement strand
CCTTTCTTCATTGTGCTTTGATTTCATCAATTGATCAGCCTAAAAACATTGGTGATATTGGTCTTTTTGTGTTTTTATTTCTTTATCCATATGCTCATAGTTTTAGTTTGTTTTTATTTAATTCTTGTTTATAGTTTTGTTTTTCTTTCTCTAACCCTTTCCTCTACAGCTGTCATGCTCAGCAAGACCCAACTGGGCATGTAAGCACCCCTTATTTTCTCACCAAGTGACGAATTGGGTGCAAACAGATCATATGAAGAGACAACTTCTAGAACCAGAAGACAGATCGTAACTTCAGAGACTCCTAGGAGACATGAAATCTCCGAGATTATTCGCTTGTTTCAGTGACAAAGAAGGAAGCCAGTCAGAAAGACTAGGATATGGTTTCTTCCGTGAGATGAGAAGTCAGTATTGACTTCCAATATTGATCTATACAGATCAAACATGTTTCATATGTACATATCCTAATGTATGTCCAAAGGATTCTCCCAGCAAATGGGAGAAGACTATGATGAGATACTTATGAAGACAACCAAAACAATCATGATACATATATAGAGATGCAGGGGGAGAAATACCCATACTTAAAATTGAGTGGAAGTTGATACAATACATCAGTTGGGTCATGGAGACATGACTATGATAGCATTACCCCCATTAAAGAGGAAGAGCTATCCTTAGTATCAGTTATTGAGTCACTCTCAATTTCAGATGAAACTGTTGCCGTGATAAAATAAGAGGAGTTACTCTCAGATTTTAGTAGCCAAAGTGAGAATGAAGCAGTCATTCTCAACCTCAGAGCAACTGCAGGTGTAGAGTCTGAAATTCTAGAAGGAATAATTGAAGAGAGAGTAGAGGACAAACTCCCAGATAGTGAGACAGATAGTGCCTTGCAGAAAGCACATAGAGCTAGCACATGTTTGTGCAGATTGAGTTTCCGCTGAGCAAGTGTACCATATTGGTACAATGTAATGAGAAAAATTGATTTGAAGATTGAAGACTGATGTCTACCAGTTGAGGAAGGATCTGTACGTGTTGAAGCAAGCTCCTAAGATCTTGATATGCTAGAATTGACAGTTTCCTGACAAGCTTGGGATTTACCAAGAGTAAAGTTGATTCTAACCTCTACTTCAAGGTTATGAATGATGAGCCAGAGATATTGCTAATGTATGTGGATGGCTTATTATTAACTAGAGAGGAAAAGCTCATCACCGAATGTAAGAAGAAAATCACTTCAAAATTTGAGATGAAATACCTTGGCCTAATGCATTATTTCTTAGGTCTTGAGGTATGGCAGAGTCCAAAGAGAATCTTCCTTAACCAAGGGAGGTATGCAGTCGAAATCTTGAAGAGATTTGACACATTGGAGTTCAAGTCCATGAATACACCCATGGAAACGAAGCTGAATCTACTGGTCAACACTTCATCATAATTGATTGATGCCACACTGTATAGATAGATCATTGGATCGCTGATATTCCTGACGAAAACCAAACCAAATATTATTTTTTCTGTGAACACTTTGATTCAGTTTCTGGTAGAACCCAGACATGTTCATCTAGTTGTTTAAAAACATGTGATGAGGTACCCTAAAGGTACATTAGATTGTGGTCTCAGCTATGATGGAGATCATGATTTCACACTGAGTGGGTACACTGATTTAGATTGGGCTGGAAGTGTCTCTAACAGGAAGAACACTTCAGGATGTTGTTTCAGTTTGGGATCAACCATGATCTCATGGCAGAGTAGGAAGAAATCAATCATTTCTCTTAGTACAACAAAAGCAAAATACATTGCTACGTGTTCTGCCAGCTGCGAATCTATATGGCTTCGAAAGTTATTGACCTGTCTATTAGACCTAGAGATGGAAGAAACCACGATCCTATGTGAAAACCAGAGTTGCATAAAGATGACAGAGAATGTCGTCGTTCATGCCAAGTCGAAGCACATAGAGATACGATATCATTACATCCATGACATGGTGCAGAGAGGAGCCATAAAGCTCCAATATGTTAGCATGGATGAACAGGTTGTTGATTTGTTAACCAAGCCTCTATCTTGTGTAAAATTTGAGTACTTTCGAGATAAGCTTGGTATAGTCCGAAAGGACCTCCCTCGAAAGGAGGAGTAGTGTTGAGATATGCTAGGCTAGTACTGTGATTCCGACTTAATTATTGTGACGTAAAGCCAGTCTAGTTCTGTGCTTCCAGCTTAATTGTTGTGTTGAGATATTCCTAGTACTATGCTTCCAGCTTAATTGCTGTGACGTAAAGCCAGTCTAGATTGTTGTGTTGAGATATGCCTAGTACTGTGCTTCTAGCTTAATTGTTGTGATGTAAATCCAGTCTGGATTGTTGTGTTGAGATATGCCTAGTACCGTGCTTCAAGATTAATTGTTGTGACATAATTCAGTCTAGATTGTCGTGTTGAGATATTTCTAGTACTGTGATTCCATCTTAATTGTTGTGATGTAAAGCCAATCTAGATTTTTGTTTTGAGATATGACTAGTACTGTGCTTCCAACTTAATTGTTGTGACGTAAAGCCAGTCTAGATTTCTTTGTTGAGATATGCCTAGTACTGTGCTTCCAGCTTAATTGTTGTGACGTAAAGCCAATCTAGTACCGTGCTTCTAGATTTATTGTTGTGACGTAAAGCTAGCCTAGTATTGTGCTTCCAACTTAATTGTTGTGACATAAATCCAGTCTAGTATTGTGATTCTAGCTTAATTGTTGTGTTGTGATTCCAGCTTAATTGCTGTGGTGTTTCTGGCTTATTGTTGTGTGGTGTTTTCCAACTTAATTGTTGTGTGGTGTGCCAACTTAATTGTTGTGGGGTGTGCCAACTTAATTGTTGTGATGATGTGCTAGCTTAATTGTTGTGATGACGTGCCAACCTCGTGCTGTGATGATGTGTTTCCAGCCTCGTGTTGTGTTTCCAGCCTCGTGTTGTGATGTTGTGTTTCCATCCTTTTTGTTGTGATATTAAATATTTTAATGTTGTATCAAACTTGTGTTGTTATTGATGATGAGGATGTATTAGTGTTATACTAATCCATGTCGATGTAGTTGATGATGATGATGCCACTTCAGCCTCTTGCTGAAGATGATGATGATGATGCCACTTCAGCCTCTTGTTGAAGATGATGATGATGATGCCACTTCAGCTCTCGAGTCCTTGCTAAAGGTTATGATGATGATATAATTTCAACTTTAATGTTGAATATGATGATGATGTTACCTTAGCCTCATACCGATGAGGATGATGATGCTACTCTAGCTCCATGATGTGTTGATGATGCTCTAGCCTCTGTGTTGTGTTGATGATGAGAACAAATTTCGATGATTTATAGATACGCCAGTCAGTGTTCCAAGATGATATTGATGATGATGTCCTCTCACCCACCTGATATTGTTGATGATTTTGTCCTCTCTCTCACCTGATGCTGTTGTAGAATACCCTTCTTGTTAAGGGGGAGTGTTGAAATAATGTAACTGCAAAGTGTATTCTAATTATTATTGTTGTATTATTCATTAGATCAATCCCCTATTGTAGATTGATCATGTTGGCTATTGTAAAATACCAAATCCCTTTTTACGGATTGGTCAAAACATAATTGCAATGGGCAGAATAAGAAGTCAGTCCCATAACATATAAAAGAGGCCCCGGAATATATTAAAGGTGGTTATAACCACCTAGATTGAGAAGTCGGCCCTGCCAGTGAAAAGACACCTCCACACATGCCATAGTTGTACAAATAAGGAGGCTAGCGCCTCACTTAGACACACACTCAGTTGTTCATTTGAGGAGCAAGTTTCAGAGCTGTAGTTGGAGAAGAGAGAGAGGCACATTCTTGGGAGAGGATTTTCTGTATTTGTTTGAGTTATCTCTTGGCATTGTATTGGCTATCTATAATAAGGAATTTTTCCTTGGTTTTCTCCCCCATGAGGGTTTCCCAGGATAAATGATGTGTCTCTTGTGATTTTGTATTTCTCAGTGATCCTATCTTATGCTATTGTTATCTAGTGAAATGCAAAGAACTCTTAAACCTTAACAACTGGAAGAGTGTTGTTCATGTTCTTGTTCTTTATTCGGGCAGGTCAAAATGGTGAATGCATTGAATCTTGAGGATAGGTTGGAAGGGGTGTTGATGATTAAAATCACAACTAAGTTGTGCCCACAAAGTGTTATTAAAGCCTATTATTATTAAAGCTAAATAATACTAGTAGGTGGGACCCCCTTCTATTTTGGAGATAAGATCTGTTCATATGTGATGTTGTGATGATGTTTGACATGGCTTACATGGTTAATGATATCTTCTTTTATTGGCTATGGTTTGAGGCTTATGAAGTATTGGTTCTTTGTGTTACTATGACCTATGTTATTCATTGACACCACTGCTACCTGTTCTTGGAACAACTACACAACATACATATTAGTAACACATACAAACAATTGGAAATAAATGAAAAAAATGCAACAAATGCAAGGGCAAGAATTTGAGCTATGCTATACTACATGCATGAAAGATTAAATTGATTATGGTTAAATCCTAGCTAGCAAGTGATGGTTATACGATTTAATTAAGTTATATTGGTAATATGAATATGGTATATTTTGATGGATAGGATGTTGGTGGCGTATTCGATAAGGTAATGGACATTAATAGCTATGTGATTTTGTTTGAGTTACGTAGTTGATATGCACGGTGATTATTTTATGGCATGAGTTGATATGGATTGTGCTATTGGTTTTAATGGTTGATGGTTTCGATACATGGTCTAATTAATTGAGTTAATGGATTATTGTCTGGATTATACTAATGGCTTAATTGACTATGGGTGGAGGTGAAGTGCATTTATTTCATGTCACCTTTACTCCTTTCATTGGCCGCCACCCTAGTCGGGTTGTTGTTTGACATTGTTGTTGAGGTTATGCTTTGATTTCTTAGCAGAGAGGAACAACCCGGCCACCTGCTTGATCTCAATAGAAACATGGATAACCAATTGGGGTAGTAATTCCACCCCAGCATATATATATATGTATAGACTGAAACAAGACAATCATAAGTATGAATGTGAAAGCCAACTACTTACTGTACTTACCTGTTGGCTGGATGTTGAGTGTAGTCAAACAACCAGTGAATCCAATCCAACAACGTCCCACGATACCTTCCTTTGTGCTTCATCATAAACCAAAGTAGTGATAAGTCAAGAACAAAAATAACATGGGTTAGAATATATATCATATCATCGGAAGTCACAAAGTCTAACTCATGGAGGCGGGTGGGAGGGATAAAATCATGCCAAGTCATTCTTTGAGGAAAGTACTCAATCCACTCTAGGAAGGGGTCATGAAAAGTCCAAGGTTCAGAACACCGACTCAAAGGGTCGGCCAACTGGATACCTAGGATTTCTTCACACTTTGAAGCTCGGGAAGGGATCGACAAATATCTAGCTGACAACTGGCAAACTCTCAAGGGAAAGTTAAAAAAATGAGATGATGGATTCAAATCTGTAGTTTTCAACCAACCCTTGGATTCTCAGGTTTTATTCAAAGGAAACTCAATACAAATTATATAATTCCCAACTACACCTTTAATGATACAGCAAGTTAAGGTAATAAGAGGTGGTTGGAGAAAAAGGTCATGAGAATCCTTCTTTACGCAAACAATGTTCTTAATCCTATCAAAACTTGAGCACAGTTGTGGTTGATAGTCATCTTCATAGAATAAATACAAATGCTCAGAGGATAAATCATCAAATTCCTCAAGGTATGACCAAAAATCATTAGGAAATCATAGCATCAAGTCATCCTTGGGTGTCAGAATAAGGTCAGGTTCTCGTTGCCAAATGTCAAAATTATTAGTAACTTCATGTGATAAATGAAAAGGAAACTTTCGGGAATGACCCTCAATGTCGTAAATGGGATCCCCATAATATCCAATCACATCCCATTTATGTTTCCCGACATGTATGAACTCATCAATGTTATCAACAAAGGCCTCATTCTTATCAAAACATGAAGGGGTTAGAACATCCAACACTCCTTTGCTCTCTACATCATAAGATAAAAAATCATTAAAATTTTGGAAGGGGAAATAACTCACCTTGTTTAATCCTTCATGTGCATGAGCTTCAATTGTTTGGATAACTTCATCAAGTATAAGATCTTCCTCTACATCTTCATTCTTGAGATATAGAGGATCTAGCTCGTCCAAGGGTTCCATTTCTTCTTCACTCTTTGAATCATAGAACAAGGTATCATCAAAAAATTGGAAAGGAGAATGACTTACTTCATTCTCTTCATCTTGTACAGGAGGGATAGGATCTTGGAAAGCTTCATGAGACTGAGGATCAGTTATTGGTGCTTCATCCTCATAATTCACATCTCTAGTTATGTCTTTGTTGCATTCTATTGAATTATGGGAGAGGTATTTCTCCTCTTCAAGGGGTTGGAAATTTTCTTCATAAAACTCATCTTCTATATCAGAGGATTCTTGGTATTGATCATGATACGCTTTCCTGATATCTTCCACAATATCAGTGGTGAATCCTTTTTCATCTAAGGCTACCATGATATTTTGAAGGACATCTTCATACATTTGGCAATGTGGCTTGGTAAAGTCTATAAACCTATTGATGAGGTGTATGAAAGATGATATACCCCTGTCTTTGCAACAAGCTTTAAACCAATCTTGTAAGTAGGAGGGCAGAGTGAGTATGAATAATTTTATAAGAGCATCCTCTCCTCCCAACTCTATCTTGCTCAGATACTCCAAAAATTTTACGATGTGAGGAGTTGGGAGGCCCAAAAATATTGGAGAGTTGTTTAGCCATTTTGTATCAAATTAATTTGGGTCTCCTTGAAAACTTCTGAAATCAATACTCGGATACATTTGTTCCCAGTGTTCCATGATCCCATAACTTGCAAATATCACATATTTGAGAGTAAGGTGGCACCCTGGAAAAATTTAGTGGAGTCGCCAGGTAATCTTGTAATAATAAGACTCTCTGAGGCAAGGCTTACCGAAAAGTGTTGTCTTGAGGATAATTGACTCAGTGTCCCCGGCAACGGCACCATTTTATTTGCTGAAATGAGATAGAGACTTGCCATAGAAACACTCTACTCTTTCATGCTGAAGAGGATTGAGCCTAGCCTTAGCTACACTCTTTCCCCCCTCTTCATATGCTATTCATTTTAATTCTCTAAGCTAAGAAGAATAAGACACATTAGGGCCTAGTTCAGCTACACCTTGATGAGTCATTTTTTCTAGGGTTTGTTGGTAATCCTTTCCATAGCAACACATTGCCTTGTAAACCCTCTTGTCTTAGTCTTAAGCTATTTTCAGAGCTATTCATCCTTGCCATTGAGTTAAGGAAGGAGGAGAGAGCACCAAGGCCTAGTTCTCCTACATTAAGGTGAGCCTCTCTCCCCTAGGGTTTGTGTCCTTGAGGCCTTTCTCTAGAAACACCTCAAGGCCTAATCCTCTAGTCCTTAGCCTCATTATATTCTTTGATCCTTCAGCTCTTGTGTCCTCCCTTTGACTCCATTAAACCTAGGAAACGCATTGATCTAAGACTAAACTTGTGAATGTTATGATCAAAACCACTCTCAAATACCTCTGAATCAAACCCTAACTACTAACCCTATCTTATAAACTAACCCTAATAACCTACTATTGTCGTTATCCCTTGCTACAATATTATTTGTGCAGCTAACATTTCTCTTATAAGTAATTGAATGGTGGTTTAAAGGCATAAATTGAATAAAGTGTTGATTTGTTACATTGAATGTCATATCGTTTTAACATTTATTGAAGAAGTGACATATTTATCATTGTTATTTTATAAACATTGACTTCATCAATATTTATTGCTAAATTTCTTCAATGTTTATCAAATAGTCATCTATTTTTATGAAGTACTAACCCAATGAAATAGCTTGCATATATCAGTTTACTGTTGCCTTGTTCCAGGCAACTGTATTTCTTTGGGGGTTTTACTTTATTATTGGCCTTTGGATGGACTATATTCTCGGTGGTGACTTGTGATGGGGGAATAACTACTTTATCCTGTAATCCTTTGCCTTCTCAAAACCCTAGGTCACCGGGGACGTCTCCCTTGAGCCTTACCACCCTAAATAGAAAGAACCATCCCATTGTGGTGACATTGGGTGGGATTGGTTCCTATTACACTAGTTTGACTCTCCATTTTATAGCCTTTTATCCTTGCTACAAACTGTGCGATAGCAGGCTCAACATGATGTTTTACATAGTCATTGCTCCACAAACATCCCTTGGTGCTATGGTTTCATTCAAAGAAAGTGGTGGGGGTCATAGTTATTATGGTCTCTTCCATTGAAAGAGTATCAATCGGCTACCTTCTGGGGGTTGTGAACCCTCCCACATCATTTCAAGATTGTTTGGTTCAGATTTCATGAGCTAAGTACACAATTTACAAGAATTTTAGCATTGGCCCCCTTCGTCTGTCACTAGGTGGGTCCCTTGGGGATGGGGTTCATTCGAAATGGATAAGATGAAATCTAGTCACAATTCAGGAAATAAAATGCTTCCATGTTGTGCATATCAGGAAAATCTTTCCAACGGGCTATCATGAGCCCAATTCCGAGTCTGTATGACCCCGTACGGAGGACGCAAAGTTAGCGCCACCCGAATGGCCAAAACCAATAAGTGTGACTTCCTGGTCTGATTTTGTTCAGATTATTGTTTTAAAAGAAAATTCAAACCCATACATGGTGTAGGGAGGTGCGATAACTTTCCAACGGTATATCCCTTGCTTGGTTTTGACCCTCAATTGGTAAGAACGAGCTTTCGCAAGTTCATGACCAATTTCAAACACCAGATTGGTTGCAGTTCTTAGGGGTTTAAAACGTGTTGGTAAATACTTTTAAATCAGAGATTCAACAATGTCATGTTGTAATAGACTTATATACCTTTCCAATGGCTCCTCATTTTCCTCATTCCGACCTCATATGGCCCAGTTAGAGTTGTCACAAGTTGGTCAATTATTTCGGGAAAAGGGGGACAACTAACTCGCATGGTAGGGTTTCATGATAGCTAAAACAACCATTAATGGCCCCAGAAAAAACATATGTAGACACCTCATTGAATTACTTGTTGATACCTTTCTGATGGTACCTCATTTTCCTCAATTGGATATTGTATGGAGATTTGGTGCCTTTCGCAAGATTGGGTGTCATGTGGGCTCACCAAAAAGTCAGGGGTTTTGGGGCTGACAACTGTTCCGGGCTGAAATTGAGGGTTGAGATTGCATTATTTCATATTGGTGATAGTGTATTCTCAATGGTCTCATAGAGACCTTTCCAATGATGTGCCCTGCATCCAATTTCGGTTATGTCTCACCTTGCAACTTTTTGGGGATAAGTCAACAGTAGCAAGGTCAAATTCAAAGTCAAAGTCAAACTTTGACTTGCACAATTTTCAAGGAACATTAAAAAAAATTGAAAAAAAATTATAAAAAATTCTCAGAAATTATGGAAAATGGAGGAGAATACATGCAGCCTCCTCATGCAATTTTTAGGAAATTATTTTTTTTGAAAATTGGAAAATACAAAACCCCCCCTCTCCCCTCTCTCAAGCCATTTTGACATTTTGGCCAAGGGGAGAGGGAGCTATGCAACAAGATTCCATGGAAGCAGGAGGAGTTCTCCCGGCAACAAGTGCAACTCTGCATTGGGCAACCAACCAACACCATGCAGCAATCTTCAAACATTGAGCCAGGTAAACCCCCATTCAATCTCATTTCAATGGAAAAAAAAATATTGTTGGGTGTGGTGAAATGTGTGCATAGAAGGGTGTTATTTATGCCTTCGGGATGTTTTTCTGAGTACTAGTTCAAATTTCATGTCATGTTTGTTGGTTCAGGTTTTCTAGTTGTTGAAATCAATTAGTTGTGTGTGAAAAATATGTAAAGGGGAGGGGATTTGAACTCCTCTTGGGCACCAGGCCCAAGCCTCCATGGCCCCTTTAGATATTTAAATTTCTAAGTTGAACTGAAATTGCAGGCCTGTGCATGGCCATTTTCAATCCCTGGGATTTGAACCCCAGCCCCCTCCCTTTTCCTTTTCTCATAGGAAGGAGCAATGAGGCTCCATCACTTATCCACAGATGAGAAGATAGGGGACATTTTCACTAAGCCTCTATCTGGGAAAAGTTGGAAGGAATGTAAATGTTTCCCTAGGGGAGTATTGATGATTGTAGCATCATGCCAATATTCCAATATTGATTAGATAGAATTGATCATGTGGGAATGGGCCCATATGTAATATTTGACGGATTGAAGATTCAAGTTGTTGATAGATCTCCTATGTGTGAATTGCATCATACCTTTGAAACTCTCACGAGTAGGTGAGTAGCCTCGATAAGCATCAGATCGATTCTATCTCCACAGGAACTAGGTTGCAGACCAGGGGAGATAGGGAACATATACATCTGGATTAGATGTGCCTCGACATAATCTTCGATGGACTGAAGACTAAAGGTGCTTGAGGTGCAATTCCGCATGTCTAATAGCATCAAGATTAATGCATTCACACAGTGATCCTATGAGAGGATCACCATGAGGTGTTTGTGGCTCCAATGTGGTCATAATTCTTTTCATGGGACAAGAATGACCTGAGGTGCTAGACACACATGTCTAATAGCATCGAGATAAATGCATTCACGGAATATTCCTATGAGAGGATCAGCTATGAGGTGAATGTGGCTCCGATGAGGTCACAATTCTTGTCATGGGACAAGAATCATCCAAGGTTCTAGACACATGGTGGTGGATATGGATCATCAATATAACTAAATGAGGCTCATTGATATTGTGATGATATGTTTTGATGCCAGATTTCTACCAGATGATGTTGATAGTAATGATGATACTCATGACATGGGTGTAGCCATGGGTGAGCACATTATGCAAGTGTATGCCATGAAGATGATGGTGCCACACTCTATGAGGTGTAGCTCTAGTGTTCTCTAGCAGGTTGTGTCCCCTAGACGAGATTGATAGGTCCACATGGGTGTAGTTATGTGTGATGTGATGATGCTACTTGTAGAATGGTCTATAAGACTATGTGAGTCTTTCCCATACCATGTGAAGATGGATGGATGTGTTTGAGACCATTAATACCTCCCTAGCTAAGAGGGAATGTTGATATTAGGGTAGTTTCAGGAGGTATTAACCTACATATGTAACCTTTGACTAGAATATAATATTTTGGAAGCAAGAGAAACCCTTAATAGATGTATGAAAACCCTAGAAGACATGTTGACTCAGCAGAATATATAATTTTAAGATATTATCGTCCAGGAAGACAAGTCGTCCTAGACAGGTGACAAAACCACTATAAATAAAGGACGTCGTGGTTCATTTTTTCACTCATTCACATACTCTCAGTCACCTAGAAATAGTGTGCAAGTTTGGAGGAGGAGCAACAACAGCTATAGTTGTACAGTTTTCTCTTTTTCAGTATTTGTGGTACTTTCCCTTGTGTGCTACCCTTGGAGAAGGTGCACTCTCCTAGTTATCTATTGGTTATGGTGCAGCTTCTTGGAATCATTATTTCTTTCAAAGCTTAAGGTGCTTAGGGGTGGTTGCATTCCTATGCTTGGGAAACAATGGTGTAACATTGTTTATGGTTAAATGAGCACATCAACATTATTCTAATAGGAGAATCATCTCAAATAGGAACATCAGATTTATCAGTGCCTTTTGGACTACATTGTGGGATAAGATGGACATTAAGCTCAAGATGTCTACAATATTCCATCCACAAACAAATGGGTAGACAAAAGTAGTCAATAGGAATTTGGTGCATCTTTTTAGGGGTTACAATAAGAAGAATCCGAAGACCTGGGATGGAAATATGATCTATATACAACACTCTTATAATATAGCAGTCCACACTTCTACTGGTAAGTCACCTTTTGAAACTTTCTTTAGATTTTTTCCACCTTCACCCTTAGATGTTGTATATGGAACCAGGAAGGAGTGAGGGATGACCTCACAGGAGATTCATTAAAAGAATTTTTTTTTTTTAGAAGATCGAGAAGATCCATTTGCAAGTACAGGAGATGATGAAGAAGTCATAGGAAAATTACAAGGCTAGACATGACCAACACAAAACAGAGAGAACATTTAGAGTGGGATATAGAGTATGGTTACAATTGAATAAGGAAATACTACAGGGTCTCGGTAATAAGATCAAGGCTCTGCGGTATGGTCCTTTAGAGATATTGGAAAATGTGAGAGATAATGCCTATAGACTTAGTCTACCCCCATACATGTGCATTTACTCAATAGTGAATGTGGAGAATCTCAAACTCTATGATCCCTCCATGTTAGATCAAGAGGAGGAGCAGGTCCTACCTTCCATAAAGGATTTAGCACCAGATGCTCAACAGGAGTTGGAAAAAGACACAATTTTGCAAATGAAATCCAGAACTACAAGACAAAGGCAGCATGACCTTTGGAAAATTGGGTTGAAAGGACAACTTCCAAGAAAAGAAAAGTGGTACACTAGGGAGAAGGTAAAGGAAATATTTCCTCACCTCATTAAGTAAATTTTATGGGGACAAAAAGCCTCTCTAAATGGGGAGGTATGATTTTGATTGGATCATTATATTATTTGTCTCTGATCTTGATGCTTTCAGAGTGGAAAAAATTGGAGGAACCAACTTGCAGGGTCATTTTAGTGGCAAGTACCAGTTTGGAAAATTGGGGTATGGAACCTTCTGGAGCCTTTTTGAGGCATCAATTGACATTGTTTGAGGTTAAGACTTTCCCATTGTAGTTGGGAATCCATGATTCTATTCTACACATCAACACCTTTCCAACGGTGTAAAAATGGCATCAATCAAAGATTGTATGAAAATTTATTCCTCACGCAAGTTGACCTACTGTGTTGACCACCATGGTATGAGACGATGCCATGTCAGCCCCCGTTATTCATGCATATGGGGCTAGCCACATATGTCAAGAATATTCTATAAGTTCCAAAACCCTATAACAATTAAGGGTTGAGGAAGTAAAAAACGTACCCCTAGATGGCTATCGGGCTATATTAAATATCGAACCACTAGGAGGAGAAGGGGTTCCATTCTATGTTATTGTATTGTGTTCAATAGTAGAGAAGAACAACTAGGAATGGGAAATTAGAGAGCATAACAGAGGGGGTTAGTGTTCTATAGTAGCTGAATCGGCCATAGATATCAAGTAACTCCATAGAGAGTGCCTTCTCCTTTGTACTTACATTATTTCCATAGAAGAGAAAAGAGACTAGATCGACCTCACCTTCTAGATGGGTTTTCTCTTGTAAGGGTTTCCCAGAGAAAATATTTGTGTTATTTTGTGGATGGTGTGTGATTGTATTTTTTTGTTCTCTATTTTTTGTATATTATCTATTTCACGCATAAGCAAAAAATCAGTAACTAAATATTCTAGAATCTAAATGAATTTAACCTTCATAGTATAGATTTTAGTTTTATTTATCAGATATATTGTGACGAATTGTTCTAGTGGAATATCCATGAAAAATGACATATCACAAGTCTATGATGCCATCTCCTTTGAAACAATATTGAATACAACACAATACAAAAGTTGGATCATGCATGTATTTATATATTATAGTGCTATGTATAGAAAAATCAAAATCAAATGCATGCAAAGCACCTTCCATATATGGAAACCTAGGACAATGCATACTCATGGACTATAATATATCCAATAATCACAATCTTCCCAAAAAGGAATTCATATTAACATAGCATATTCAATATTAAATATAGATGAGTTAAAGGCAACGATGCAAAAAATGTCGGGTTGTTACACTACATAATTTCTATAGTGAGGTCGTCTTTGTGTTTTTCTACTTCTCCTCCTCCAAGTCGTAAACGTTGCACAACAAAAATTAGAAACCAAAATGAAAGAAATAAACTACCAATGCTATAATCCATTTAGCATCTCCCCGAAAACGGCACCAAAAATGTTGGGTTATTTATATGCATAAATTCTTGACATTGAATTACCAACCAGCAGCTCGTAAACTTCGAGATGCAAGAACAGGAAATGCAGGATCAGAGCCTATCTTAAGCTATCATATCTACTCGAGAACTAACTATGCATTCACAGATTTGTGACAAGATTGAAATGGCTCTGCATACTATGTCAAGATGTTTTATCCGCGTGTATGGTTCTAATCAAATCTTTGTCCAATCACTGAATTCTTTTGATGAAATTAAAATACTCAAGAACTGAAATTAAGCATAAAATTTTCATTTGTTCATAGGTTAAAATCTCATTAAGGATCTCGTGTCATAGCCTTTCACCTGAAAAATCAATTGTTCCTGCGCTTAGATAAATGATTGATTCAGTAAACCAAATGAATTCTAATCATTGTTTGTTAACAAAGAAATCATAAGAGTGTAATTGTACAAATTAAGTGCATAAGTAAATTAATATTCATACCACTATATAATATATGCTATGAGATAAAAGAGTAGATCTACTATGATTAACTACAAACACACACACTAAACTAACCAATTCAAAATACATGAACATTAACGTTTCTCCAAGTTGGTGGGCCCTCTCCACTGGATAACGAAGTTGGTTAACTTACAATCTCACACAATTATGAAGAACACACTCTATCATAAAATGGATTTGGCATTAACAAGTACAAATCGCATTGCAACATTGTTCCAAGCGTTGATACAAATGTTTAAACATTCATTCAACATAACAATAGCTCTCAGATTATCGCCCCTTCATTACAACATTGATTACACATATATAGGAGGTGCACTATGCCCATAAATACAATGAATACATTGTTCATATATTTCCTTTGTTTCCTTGTGGACATAGTCATAAAAATAGATGCTTGTGGTGATGGATCTAACCACCAGATTGGCCATGTGTTAATCATAGAAAATATAGAAACGAAAATTATATGCATATTATTCATATGACACAAAGTGCATACGAATAGTGTCTTCATTGTCATGGAGCTCGATCTTGTTACCAGCCTATGCACAAGACAGATTCGATCGTGTATTTTACCAAGGGATCATGATCTAATGAACAAGCATGGGTGTGATCTAATGAACATCACACCATCTTGGATTGGTTACCTTCAAAACCCATGTGGCCAATCTACAACTAGAATCGCGGAGGTATGACAACAAATGACATCAGGTACCAGAAGTGAATTGTCGCTACCAAAAATGAACTATTGGTACTTTTATAGCACAAGTTGTAGGTTGGGAAAATCATGACCCAACCAAAAAATAAAATGCTACAACTTGGGAATCCTACACCCAATGTCATGTCAATGTAGGTCCCACACTTCAAGGGTGACTAGGTGACTCTAGGGAGGCGATCTCGGTGACCCTAGGGGGAATGAGATGTATATGAATGGATATGGAAGTGGAACCCCTAGAAGTAAAGTCTAAGTGTAGTTTTTCCCCAAAGGTATAGTACTTCTTTGGATGATTGTATCTGCCCAAGACACAAGAAAATCCAACTTGCAATGATATATGTTAGTATGGATCAACAAGTTAAGTTTGTTGTCCCTAATTTGTAGCAGTAAAAGACAGTTTATATCAGTAAGTATGACATTCAAATCAGCATGTAAAGCATAATATCAATCAATATTATCAATGAATATGGAAATCAATTGTGACTAAAAAAATGGCACTTTGAGGCTGAATAAAGCAAGTTGTTATAACATGTATTTTCTGCAGAAAATTGCAGCCTTATGGATGTAGCATTCAATGGCATGCAATAAAAACATTAATGATCAAAAGATGCCAAAAATTAATCCAAAATATGTTCCCTAGTTATCATAGTTAGTGAGAAAAGTTTAAGAGCTAGTCTAGGGTTAGTTTAGGAGTTAAGAGAGGGTTAGTAGCTAGGGTTATGCAACCTTAATGGTTGTAGGTTAAAGTTTGTAATAGAAATTAAAGTAGTGGGAGAGAGGGGATGCCCTATTAGGGGAAGACTCCTCTCAATGTGGCAAACCAAATCCAAGCAAGATATCTTTCAAAAGACAAAATTTTATGTTTCCCAAGGCGATGATTGTATATCTCCAATGAAAAAAATAAATGACCAGTGCCTTTAATATTGGGTTAATGGAGTCAAAAAAATGAACTAGAGATGTTACTTCCTTGGGGATGTAAATCCTATTGCTTCCCAAGGAAATTATTTCTAGTTAGGGTTTGAGAATGAGGGGTGTAAATCCTCTTACTTCCCCAAACAAACCCTTGCAACATCAATGGACTTGAAGCAATAAATGATGGAGGCTAGAGTGGGGGTGTAAATGCTCTTACTTCCCACTTATCTCCTAGCACAACAATCCTTGACCTGAAAAAAAATGATAGCATAAGAGTAAAAACCATACCAAATCAAGAAGATGTTAAGATAATCCACAATAAAATCTAGGACACTTTAATCCAAGGCTAGCGCCTCACTCCTCCATCAACCATTCACAAGAGATAGCCATAAACAAGTGCACAAGAGATAAATATCCCAAGTGTAGCAAAAATTTTAGATCAATTCCTCTCACAAGAGGGAGAGTTATGTCCAAAGGAGATCTTATGATCTCTTATTTATACCAAATGTTGCTAAGGTGACTTGTCCATATATTAAGGGGTAAACCAAAAGACTAGGGGTCAACAACCCTAATCTTGCCAATTTAAAAAAGTAATATTAAACAATTCATTTAAAGTTTCACATTTGCACAAATAAAACCCTAATTTTACATGGACGTCACCCCTTTAGGGGACATTTTGCCACTTGGGACAAGTCATTGGTGTTGGAGAATCTATGGTAAGCCTCCAAAGGCTACATGTCAAGAATCTATGAAATATCCTCATGGCCAAGGTCCCATCCTCCTCAAAACATCCATGTGTCAATGTGTGGCAACACCACCACCAAACCCTAGCCCCCAAATATGACGTCAAGCTAAAAATGAAGACATTTTTCCCCTCCTGGGAAATCCATTTGGCATGTGAAGGTTGGGCTAGCTCTTCCACATCGTCTTCTAGGTATTCAATTCTTCATCTTTGTGATCTGGCATGTGTACCCTTGGCATCCAACCTATGGGCTTGCAGCCCCATGGAAGCCCAAGCTAGGCTTGTTCTCCCAAAATTGTTCACCAACTAGGTGTTGCAAATAAAAATGAGTATGCCCCCCAAGGATCTCAATTCATAACATCATGATAAGTGAATCAAATCAATAAATGTGCCACCTAAGAATTTGTATCAAATATCACTATATCAAACAATTAATTTCTCAAAGACACTATGTGACTTGACAAGCTTGATTATGGGAGGGTTGATGAGGTTTCCTATTGGGTAGATCTTGCCCTATGTCAAGGAGAGTTTCCAAGGAACCCTCTCTAAGCCATGTAAAGTGGACGAAGTGTTTGGGGTCAAGACTCAATGGGCATAGGGATCATGACATATAAGGGATCATAGTGTCTCATTCATGGGTGAATTTGTAGAGGGTTGTGTGGTACCTTCTTGCACAATACATTTTTTCCAACCCCATTAATTTCCATTATTTTATTCTTTCATAATTTTAAGGAGAGGTTGAAGGTCACTCCCCTGGCGTGGTGACCATATAATGGCAATGTCACCCACAAAAACCTAGTGGAAATGATAAGTTTGGCTCATGAGGATACCCCCTTTCTCTCATCCATGCAACTGAGAGCCATTACCATGGTTTGGTGACCAGATGATGGCAATTTCATACCACTAGATATTCATGGATGTGATAGGTCGGCTCGTGATGAGACCTCCCATCCTTAAACTAACCTTTCAAACATTCTTTATTATATTGTGGGTCCCCTTTACTCAAAGATAAGTGTTGCACTTATTTCTTGGGTGATCCCTGGGTGAAGCGTCTGGAAGGTTCATAAAAGGATTTTATCTTTTACCCAACATCAATCCCTTTGGGCCTTCATCCCCTTCTTCCCATAGAATGAGGGACAACCCGTTCTTGGTTCAATACACCCTAAAATACCAAGAGATAAGGAAATGGAGGGGAACAAATATGGAAAGTGGTAAGTATGGACAAGAATGGTATGATGGATCTTTAAGGGAGTTCCTAGTAGAAAACCCATCCCCAAGGATGACCACTTACTATGGCACAATGTCAACCACCAAGGTGAAGCAAGGAAAAAGGCATAATGTCCAAGCATATATCATTAAATCTAGAACAACATAAGATACAACATACTCAATTGGCTTAAATATTGAAATGATGTTCACCATAATAATGACTTTTACCTCATGGAGCAAGGCCTATTGCCTTCTGGAAGCCAACTGATGTGGTGGATTCCATTTGGAAATATGTGACCATCTGTGGTGGTGAGAGGGGTTTCCAACTGTGAAAAAGGGTATTGTTGGCCATGTATTCTTCTTGGCACTCCATATCTGCAACCTGAGGGCCTTGAGACATAATCTCCTTAGTCATCCGCAAAATGGGGAGAACAAGTACCATAAATGAGCTAGTGGTACTAGAAATGATCTGAGACAAATCATGGTTAGCCATATATGTTCTAGAAACCCAATCTAATCTACTAAAGACAGAGAAAATCAATAAAACATACAACATTTACATCTTAGAGGTTGTCAAAGGTATTTAGTGTAATTGGCTTTGAAAACACATGGAAATATGGTAAAATATAAATAAACATGTATACATATGAGGTAAAGGTAGTTAAAAAGGCCAACTAACAAGTACAAAAAGTGTCAAAATAGTGGGCCAACAGTGACCATCAATATTGCAATGGTTATAGTGGTTGCTTCGATCCTTGCATTAATGTGCAGTGGCTATCATATTCTTATATTTCCCTTTCCACTTCTTATTTTCCTCCTTGGAAGTGTTTCGGTGCTCTTCCTATTCAAAACCACTTGGTTGTCATTTTTTGTGGTCTATATTTTCCATATATTGTTATTGCACATAAGCCTCATCAACTATCCTAGGCTTGAAGATTATCACTTGCTTTTGAAAATGACTTTGTAGACCCCCCAAATACTTGAGGATTACATATGGGTTCTTCAGAGAGATACCCAACATGATATCCATGTTTTTGAATTTAGTGGTGTACTCTTGCACAGTCTACCCCTACCCTTTCTTGAAGTAATGTCAATGGACCATTGGTCTTCTACATACCCAATAGGGTAGAATTGGGACTTAATGAGGGTTTTGAAATCCCCCCACTTAGTTACTAGTGGATCACCCTTTAGCGTAAGTGTATCCATGTGGCTTCCCCACAACGTTAATGAATGGCCCTGTAATTTTAGTGAAGCAAATGAATCTTCTACTCCTCATATATATTGTGAACATTAAAATATACCTCTAATTGTTGAGACCAATGATTAAACTTTATTGCATTGATCTCACCTTGGTATGGCTTGATATCCATGTTTTCTACCATTTTAAAAAAATATTGTGAAGAGGTAATGGCATTGGAACTTGGCTACACTTTCTCGGGCTTGTTATCCCCTAGCCTAGGGATAAATAAGGAGATTATGTCTCAAGGCCCACAGGTCCTCGACATAAAGTACCGAGAGCCAGATCGACTTGAGCATGGCCCTGAAGGGCCCATCCTTTTCTTCTTCAACACCTCCATTTTTTCAGCAGTAGCATCATCCATCACATCGGTCTGGTCTTGCAGCAGAAATGGGTCTTGCTCCCTGAGGTAATGATTCTGGGTATCACAGTATGTGTTACTATGATCCTAAAAAAATTTGGATATGTGCATTTAATTTTTTTTCTTCTAATGTGTGCTTGGACCTTATTCCTTTTCACTTGACCACATCTGGGGGGAATGACATGATGCCCTAGTAAGCTAGTTCCCATAGGGTTTGAGTTGTCACTAGGTGGATTCATGAAAGGTCATCGTTTGTTCCCACCATACTTACCACTTTTCATATTTTTCCCACTCATACATCCCATTACACTGGTCTAGGCATTGGGTTGGCCAAATATCTAAGGGTTGTACCTTTCCCTTTGGGGAGAAGGGGCGAAAGGCCCAAAGGGTAAAAGTAGTTGGCAAAATACAAAATCCAAAAGAATGAAACCTTGAGATGCTTCGCCCAGGGATCCCCAAGAAAGAAATAAAAAGATTCTCAGCAAGAAATAGAGGGGCCCATAAAAAATAACAAATCAAGACCTAGTTGGAGGATAGGGGATCTCATCATGAGCCAACCTATTAGGTCCATGGGCATGTAGCACTTTGACACTACCAAAAATTGGTCACCACTCTAGGGTAGTGGCTCTTGGTGGGATAGCTAAGAGAAAGGGAGTCTCATCACAAGCCATCCTTCTCATTTCCATGAAATTCTTGTGGGTAACATTGCCACCACTAGTCACCACGCCAGGGTAGTGTCCCCTAACTAGCCTCTTGAAATAAGAAGAAATACGAATAAAATATAAAAGGAATGAATGGGCTTGGAAACATTTGTATCCATGACAAGGTGCAACTCACCCTCTTCAGAGCCACCCACAGGTAAGCCATACATTTCCCTGCTATCACTGCATCCATTTCCCATACATCCCTTACCACCTCATTCACTCACATGGCCTGGATTTGTCTTCATTTGGGAACATCCCACATCTAATGAGGACTAGCCCAATAGGGAATCCTAGCATCCCCTCCAAAATTTGCTTGTAGAATAGCATAACGCCTTTGAGCACTTGTCCGGGTAAAAGGGGGTTTCATGCACATGTTTAAATAACTTGATGATTAGATGTGATTGGCATTGCTATGATCCCTGTGACTTATTGATCAGAATCTGGACCAGGGGTCTAAAATTTGCTCGATTTTCAAAGTTCTCGGAATGCAACGAAAATAGTGCCATTGCGTCCGTCTCGTTCTCCTAATTCTGGTGGTATATTTACTTTCTCAAACGGAGTCCGTATGGAGAAGTTATCGCGGTCTGTTCAAATCGCCAAACAGGAAAAAAAGGGTGTTGACTGGGCAGGCCGTACAGCTGATGTGGTGGTCGTACAGTGACATGGCATGAAGGTACACCTTGGCAGCTGACGTGGCAAGTTCTGGTTGGCTGATGGTGGTCGAATAGGGTGATGACACGTGGCATTTTATTATCGAATGGAAAGGTGCCAAGTGGCCCAATGAAGGGTTGCCACGTGGCACAATGTGACCCTGGTCCTATGGTTTATAATATGACCTTTTACCATGCGCGCGGGAGTATATTGCTATTGCAACCGGGTTCTATGGTTTAAATGTGACCGATACCCTTTGAAATCGGCGCGGGGAGTGTTTGGAATAAAACCCACGGTTCTATTATTATATAATATGACCTTGCCCTCCATTTTGGCGCGCGTATATTATTTTGGGTGGCAATGTTTTACATTGCATATATATATATATATATATTACATACATATGCCAAGTTTAAATATTGTGTGCGGGACTGGTGTTTAAACCCGTGGTCACATTGTATTTGCATTTGACCACACATTTTATGGTTTGCGCGCAGGAAATGTGTGGTGAGTTAACCCACGGTTTTATTGCAATAAACCATATGACTGTAACCTTATTCGCGCGGGGTTCCAAGTTTATAGTCCACGGTTGTTGGTTTAATATATGACCACTGTTTGAAATGGCACGCGGATTTGAACGGGTTTTTGTTTTAATTGTGTGTTTAAACGGTCATACCAATACACACACGCCACTTGTCAAACTATTATCCACGTGTGGAAACGAGCCCCTTTTGGTGCGCGAGGAACGTGGCCACATGGCCCATGCGCCCAACACCTCCGTGCTCGGGGGCCTTAGTTGCGCTAACGGTGCAACATTTTGGCACCATTTTCAGAACACGTGTTTGTGTTGGGTTTTGTGGTCGAAAACACTCAGAAGCCAAGTTCATTCACGCAGAGTGCGAAATGGCGAACAGTTTACAGCAGGCTTGAAGGAGAAAAATGGCAGAATGCATATCTTCTTCAGTTTTTGACCAAATCAGGTGTTGTAAAAGCCCAGCTAGGGGTTCTTGGACATTCTAAGTCCATTGGTGATGTTTTCACAGGCATTTGGAGACTTCTAATGCAGGTTTTTAACCATTGAAGTTTGAGGAAGCTCCAGGAAGCTTGAATCCCTCATTGTTTGAGGCATTGCTCAGATGAGCACATATCCATTTTTTGAGACTGAATAGTCATTTCTGATTTTTTATTATGCTATGAACATTTTGGGATAGGTTTCAGATCCATTGGAGGACTTTTACAGGTGTTTTTGCCTCATTCAAGTTCAGGGAAGCTTGGAGGTCACATGTAGAAGAGGTCATTGTTGGATGAGCCATTGTCCATTTTCAGAGTTCTAACAGTCAATTTTGGGGTTTTTATGTATTCTAAATCCAATGGTACAGCCTGTAAATCCATTGGAGTTGATAAACAGGTTTTAAATAGCATTTGACAAACTAATCCCAAAGAGCCAAGTCCATTGAAGGAGGCTCAAGGAGACGTAGCCCAGAGAGGGGTGAACTCCTTTATCATCTTGCTATTGTTGTGAGTTTGTTGTGTTATTTGCTGCATTTTATATTGTTGTACATTGGTTTATAACACCTAATTAACCTTTTAAAAACACATTTCCTCACACATATACATTGGCAAGAAGAAGCAAGAAATTAACATATAAACCAGTTTGCATATTTTAACACATGAAGCAAGGTCCTGTTAAGGCTTATTTTATTGAAGTAGAGGGTGCTTGCATAGCATAACAAGTCAGCCTTCTATTTTTAGATCACTTATGAGCCCATGGAGGGTGTATTTGTTGATGTTGTAGGACCACACCTGATAGACAGGTACATATAGGGAGATGATTAGTTCGGACCTCCATAAGAATAAAATCCAACCAGATGGATGTTGAGACCCCAGCCAGGGGCAGAGACAAATCAAGGGATTGCACCAGAGAGAGAGGAGGATGTTTCACCAAGGACAGTCTTATAGGCTTGGACCCAGGGGGGTTGTGTCATTTCCACCATGATGTAGTTCTTGGAAGTCCCATGACATCACCCAGGTCACCCATGACATCACCTGACATTTTTGGATGCTTTGGAGGCAGTAGTGTGCCAAGTGGCACGTGTGGAAGAATCCTTAGGCCCAAGGAGGCCTAAGATTTTTCTCCATGAGGCCAACATTGCCCAAAAATGGCCTAACGTCACCCTAAAAGGGCATGGTGTCACCTTTACAACTTGTTTTAGGGTTTAATTATGACATTTAATGTAAAAGTTGGATATTATGTGTAACAGGCCATGTCAGCCTTTTTGACCTAATTCTAGTCATTAGTATTGTATAAATAAGGGGAAAATCACTCTAACCATCTCTAACCCTAGAATAGCCTAATACACTAACAATATTGTTGTTGTTACTAAAGTAAGCTACAACCATTAAATGCAACATTAAAAGCTTATAAAAGCAATTGAAAAGGTTGATTTAGACATTGTCTTGTTTGCTTCTAACAAATGCTAGTGTTATGATTTCAATGGTTAATGATTCTTAGTCATTTTGAAGCTATTTAAGGACATTTATTGTGAAGTATTTCCCTATAAATATTGTTGTTATAATTTTTTGTTTACTTCATCATATTCAACAAATTTCTTTTATCGAGAAAGTCTATGGTTTTATGAAGTGCTAACCAACAAGTGCACTTGCAAATATATATAGTTTGTTGTTGCTTTGTTCCGAGAAGGTACACTTTGAAACATTATCATTTCATTGGTTATAAAACCATGAATTTCTGATCGATGGTGACTTGTGAGAGGGGATCCTTATCTAGCCACTCTGACCTTTCCTTCTCAAACCCCCAAGTCATTGAGGACGTCTCCCCTTGCCCTACCACCCTAAATAGAAAGAGACATCCTATTGAGGTGACAACGATAGGATTAGTCTTCAGTTACACCAATTTTATCTCCTTTAACCTTTCCTTTTATCAAAGTACAAATTGTGTGATAACATCTTGGCATCATTGTCGGGGAACACCGAGTCAATATTCCTCAAGCGACACTTTTTTGGTAAGCCTTTCCTCAAGAATATTTATCTTACAAGCTCACCTAGTGACTCCAGTGAGGGTTATCCCCTCATCCCTTTGATAATTTCAATAAAATTATCTGGCGACTCCACTAATGATGAAGCCAAACCATGACTACTCAATGGGACCTAGGAAATTTCAAACCCCTAGACATGAGTAAAATCCCAGGATATCCTAGGCAAATGCCACCCAGATATGAAAAATGGCTCTCGATATTCACTGGTAGTGATGAAGAAAAAGTCAAATACCATATGAATAACTTTTGGGCCTTCTTTCAACACCATCTTGTTAGTGATTATGCTGAAGACCTGGTAATAAATATTTTCTCTACCACTCTTCATGATAAAGCCCGAAGATGGTATCATAGCCTCCCCAATGCTAGTATCACATCTATGGATAGATTGGAGGAAGTGTTCCTAAACATATGGAGTATTAAGGTGAATCCCAAAGTATTATTAATGAGACTTAATGACCTCACAAAGGCGGAGAATGAATTTGTCCAAGAATTCCATGATAAATTTGAGAGGATAGTACAATAGATCCCTATGATTCATCATCCTTAGAGTAGTTTCCTCACCTTTATCTACACCAAGGCACTCTCAGGACAACTGAAATTTTTCCTCAATATAATGCATCCAAGTACAATGCAAGAATCTTTTGGCATAGCCACATAAGTGGAAGCCAAATTTCCCTCATCCAAAGAAGAACAATCCTTTGTTTTTGAACTCAAGGATTGTGATCCCAAAGGAGCACCCTCCCTCGAAACATCTATTGAAGAAACTCTGAGATATTTAGAATGAAACATTATTCAACAAGAGGTTGAGGAAATGGGTCCTAATGAGGTTTCCCAATCCCATGAGGAGGAACATGGGATTTTTCATTCTTATTCCAAGGAGGATGAAGGTTTTGTTGAGGAGATGGAACCAGGACAAGATGATGAAGTATATATATGTATTCCTCCCTCTGATGAAACCATCCACGAGCCTTTTCCCCCTACACAAGAAAAAGAGAATGAGGTTATTCACTTTCTTTTTCAGGATCTTGATAATGCCATGTTTTATGATTCAGAGAAGGAAGAAGAAATGGAATTCTCGGGCAAGGTAGATCTTCCGTGTTATACATTTGAAGATGTAGGAACAACTCATGGGGATGGAACAATGATGCATGCTATTTCATTCAATAAAGACACCCAAGTCCTCAAAGCTCTTGCATAAAAAGAAACAAACACATTAAGTTACCTTCCTTTCCAAAATTTTGATAATTCTTTACTTTATGATTTGGAAAGTGAATAGGAGCTAGATGGGCCCTTAAATGCCTTAAATCCTTCATGTTATGATACAAACAATGACATGGTTAATAATATTGAAGAGTTCATACATGTTGGGAGACATAAGTGGGATGTATTTGGTTATGATATGGACCCCATTTATGACATTGAGAGTCATTTCCAAGTATTTCCTTTACAGTTATCACAACAAGTTACTCTTAATTTTGACTAGTGGAAACAAGGAGATGATATAATTATCGATACTTTCCAAACACCCGGGGTTGACCCAGTCCCATATTCTCTTGATTATTTTTTTCCATACCTTGAGGATTTCGATGAGCACTCCTCTGAGCATTTGGATTTATTCTATGAAGAAAATTTTCAACCATCATTTTGCTAAGAGAGTGAGGAAGTTACTTGCCTGAAGCAGGATATTTGTGATAATACTTTTGTCATACAATTGGCTTAGGTTGATGGACAGTTGGTATGGATTGTTGGTTTTCATTGATGTCAACCATTGGAGAGTGATAGTGTAGATTGATGTCAACCCTTGGAGAAAGTCTAGTAGCGAATTCTGGTAGCACAAAGGTTTGGGTAATGGACCCAAGTTTTTTTTATGTATAATAGTATGAGTTTTAATATATTTGAAGGTAATACTATTCTATATGGATATTACAAGTCAATCCATTTTTTATGGTAAGTGGAACGTCACATAACTCCTCATGGTTAGAGAGTTGTGGCCATGTGAAGTTGGAGAACCCAGGTGTGGGTAATGGACCCAAGTTTGTTTGATGGACAATGGTATGAGTTTTGATATATTTGTAGGAAATACTATTCTATATGGATATCACATTTCATTTCATTTCCAGTGGTATGTGGAGCGTCGCATAACTCCTCACAGTTAGAGAAATATGTCCACGTTAAGTTGGAGAACCCTCATGAGTCATATAGAAGCCCCAAAAGGTCAAAGTAGTCAAAGTGGTTTAAGAGATTTTAGAAGGTAAATAATAAAGTGAAGTGATGAGTGTACTATAAGTCAAAGTGAATAACAAAAGAAATTATTTAAATAATAAAGTTAATGGAGAAATTACTAAGTGGTCAAGTGGATAAAAGTGGGTTAGCCCTAAAATAAGGAAAGTGGTTTAAGATGGTTAGAAGGTAACCCCTTGAGGTAAAGTGAAGTGATGAGTGTACTATAAGTCAAAGTGGATAAAAAATAAATTATTTAAATAATAAATTTAATGGATAAATTACTAATTGGACAAGTGGTTAGAAGTGTTGGACACACCTACCACGCTTAGAGGGGGGGGTGAATGAGTGTGGGATCTTCTTCCCAAAATTTCCCTCTTACACAAAAACTCCTTAGTTAACATTTAACATTTTCTCATTAATCATTGTTGTCATTTATAATCAGTTAGATGTGAATACATATCAGCAACATATCATCAACAAATCATCTCCACAATGAACACAAAGAACACAAGATGCATGTACAATTTTTCTTTTTATTATGGACTTCAATCTGGGGGGTTTTCAGCAACAACTGAATAGAGTACAACTCTACAAGAGCACCAGCTCTATATGCAAGACTCAGTTTACATTCTCAGCACCAACTGAGATGAAGCAACAATCCTCAACAGATATCAATCTGTCAACATAAACAAGTGCATCAACCATGCACCAACCTGTGCCAAACAACCTGTAATCAACCTGTACCATAAACAAGTGCATCCAACCATGTACCAAGTATATACCAATCATGTGTCAAATACTCATCAATATGTACCAACATCATCAACTATACACCTCATGTATGTGCCAACTCATCAACTGCTTGTCTCAACCATGACTAGTTTTGGATTAGTCAACAACCCCAACTTGAAATAATCATAACTTTGTACCTGTAATGAATAAATATTTGAAACTGATACACAATGTTATTCAGTGTATTTTATACAATTCCTCCATGTGGTACTACTTGGAACCTCTCAGAAAAGGTGTTATAGAAAAAATGGCATACCTTGTTGAATTATGGCTTATTCTAGAGAGTGACCTTGTAGAGCATGAACCGCACAAAATATTCATTGAATTGATTTGAACCTATTAAAAAAATTACTACAGCCTTTACCCTAACCAACACATTTTGTCTCCCTAAATTTTTATTTTTTATCAAAAAGTTATGACATGTTTACCCGAAACACTTGTTTTTGACTAGTTTCGGGACTAGCCACAAACCCTATTTTCCACGGAGAGTAACTCCCAAACTACAAAGACCCACAAGCTAAATTTTTTACCACAGATACTTGGGTATGTTTTCTCAATGGCATAGCAATTTCATGGTCTAAAACATTATATAAAAAAATTTATAGCAAAAATGGTGAGATGAACTGTAAATAACATACCTTTGAAAGCATCATCAAAAGAATTTATCCTCCCTTTAATTACATCCCTCTTTTCTTCACCTTCCTTCTGAAATCCGGCTTAGATATCCTTGGTTACCTCACTCACCTATAGATCTTCAATATGCTCAAGTGTTCCACACCAAAAATTCTCAAGAATCTCTCACAAGAAGCTCTCCATCAATACTCCAAAATATATTCTCACAAGAATCTCTCCATTGGTCCACAAAAAGGATGATCTACAAGAGACCATTGTTATCTTATTTATACTTTCATCCTCTAGGTCAATTAACCCATTTTTAGATCACTTAACCCATTTCTAGGTCACTTAACCTATTTTTCTTATTTTAGGGTTAACCATTTTCCATAAATATAAATTTCTCCAATATTTTTTCATTTAAATATTCCTTCTTGATTTTCTCATCTTACTTTATCATTTCTTGATTTTTTTTCACTTCTCTTTATTACTTAAATAATTATTTCTTCTTTTAGGTCACTTAACCCATTTCTAGGTCACTTAACCTATTTTCCTTATTTTTAAGGTTAACCACTTTTCATAAATAGAAGGTTCTCCAATACTTTATCATTTAAATATTCCTTCTTGATTTTGTCACCTTACTTTATCATTTCTTGATTTTGTCACTTCTCTTTATTGTTTAAATAATCCACCTTGACTTTGTCACTTTACTTTATCATTTAAATAATGATTTCTTCTTTTAGGTCACTTCTACTTCTTTGACATTGGGGGCTTCAAGCCTTCATGTGGGGGTCCTTCATCTTCATAAGGCCATAACTCTCAAACCATGAGGATTTATGTGGCATTCCACATACCACCGAAAATGGCATGAAAAGCACTATCCATCTAGGATAGTTTCACCAACAATTTCCTTGATCTTCATCTCTTTATTCCACATACAAGCATGGGTCCTCCAACCATTGTTCTAGGATAACTCAATCCATAAAGAATCTTCCCATGAGGGCTTTCACCATAAGGGGACCACTTTGGAGTTCATACATTTATGCACCTTATCAATAATGATAAGAAAATAATGAGAGCAAGGGTCCTCCAACCATTCTTCTAGGATAACTCAATTCGCAAAGTGTCTTCCCGTTAGGGATTTCAGCATAAGGGGACCACTTTGGAGTTCATTCATGTGTGCACTTTATTAATCATGATAAGACAATAATGACTCATCTATACATTTTTCCAACAATGCATCATATACCAATGAAGCCACAATGATTCATCTTCATCATGTATCAATGACAACTCATTGATCCATCTTCATCATGTATCAATGACAACTTATTGATCCATCTTCATCTATGCATTCTCATCAAGGAAAATGCGTATTATATTACATCATTCATCAATAAATCAATCCTTTGACATCAATCAATCACTTGAAATCAATCAATCAAACCATTGGCATCAATGACAACATGATCCAACAAGAAGTTGGTTAACCCTAAAATAAGGAAAGTGGGTTAAGATGGTTAAAAGGTAACCCCTTGAGGAAGCTACATGAAAGTATAAATAAGAGGCAAGGCTCTCTAATTTTAATCACACTTGAGAATATTGAATATCTATAGGTGACTGAGGTAACCAAAGGATATCTAAGTCAAATTTTAGAGGGGAGGTGAATTAAAGAAGGCCGAAATTCAAGGGAGGATAAATTATTTTGATGATGCTTTCTAAGGTATGTTATTTAAAGGTCATCTCACCATTTTCGCAATAAATTTTTTTCTAGAATGATTCAGACAGTGAAATTGGGAGGCCATTGAGGAAATATATCCAAGTAGTCATGTTACAAATTTCATCTTGTGGGTCATTGTATTTTTGGAGTTACACATCGTGGAAAATAGGGTTTGTGGCTAGTCCTGAAACTAGTCTAAAACAGGTGTTTCGGGTAAAGACGTCATAACTTCTTCATAACAGATCCAAATTCAGTAATACCAAAGGTGTTGGTTAGAGTACAGTCTATAATATTCTGTGTACAATTTTCAGATCCATACAACAAATATTTTGTGTGGGGCATGCTCTACACATTCGCTCTCTAGAATAAGACAGAATTCAACAAGGTATGTCATGTTTGCTATAACTCCTTTTCTAAGAGGTTCCAAGTAGTGACACCTGGAGGAATTTCATAAAACACACTGAAGAACATTGTATGTTATTTTCATATCTTTATTCATTATAGGTACATAGTTATGATTGTTTCAAGTTAGGGTTGTTGACTAATCCAAAACTAGTCATGTGAGACTAAAGTAAAGTTTGATGAAAATGCTAGTCTCTTGTTGTTAAAGTTAAGGAAGGCTTGCAGGTATGTGATCATATACAACAAGTCTATTAAAGAGTTACAAATCATATTTGGATGATGAAATTGATGAGAGATTTTGGTTGAGGTACATGTTGGGTACATGGTTGAGACAAGTAGTTGATGATTTCGCACACACATGAGGTGTATAGTTGATGATGTTGGTACATCTTGATGAGTCATAGTTTATGAGTAGTTGATACATGATTGGTACATGGTTGGAGGCACTTGTTAGTAGTATTGTTGACACATGGTTTATGGATGATGTAGAATACTTGTATTGGTATATTATTAGAAGCACATATTGATCTTGGTGATGATTATGAGTTGTTGTGTTATGCTTGGTTGATGCACATCTTTGAGAGTTGTCTTGGTGATTCATCTTGGTGAGTAGATATGATCTAGTTGATAAGATTGATGAGACAGGTTGTTGTGATAAGTTGTTTGGACAGGTTGTTGTGACATGTTATTTGTACAGGTTTGGTGCATGGTTGATGCACTTGTTCATGGTGTGGGTTGAGGTACAGGTTGGTGCATGGTTGATGCACTTGTTTATGGTACAAGTTGATTACAAGTTGTTTGGTACATGTTGGTGCATGGTTGATGCACTTTTTTATGGTACAGGTTGTTTGGTGTAGGTTGATTGGTACAGGTTGACAACAGTATATCTCACAGTGATAGTGTGACAGTGGTTCCATCATTCTACTTATACGTTGGGGCAGTTGGACAGGGCAAGGATAGGTGGTTGTAGCCACCTTCTGGTTGTATCTAGAGAACTTAGGGGGTTGTGTCCTCCTTCTGGTTGTAGCCATAGAATTGGGGAGTTGGAGCTTCCCTCGGGTTGTAGCCTGATAAACTAGGGAGTTGGAGACTCCTTCCAGTTGCAGCTAGAAAACAAAGGAAGTTGGTACTTCCAATGAATGTAATTCTTCAAGACATATAAGAAAAAACATTATGTGGTTTTCTCTCACTTTGGATTTCCACGAAAAAACAATGGTGTATTGTGTATGTGTATGATTTCTCATTTGTTCATTGTTTATTTACTCTACAATTATTGGGTGATAATGCTACATTGATATAACACTTGCATTTTATGTTGAAAAAGGATTAAATTTCTCTATTACTGATTCGCCCCCCATCTTAGTAATCCAACAACTTTCCACCTCCCTTTGATTACTTTACCTCCCTATGTCACTAAAGGTATGGTTTGGAAACATGTCCCTTATCCCAAGTCTTATGTAGGAAAAAACCTTTGTTTGGATTTTAGGGAAGATTGAGTACCTCAAGAAGAAGTTTATTATCACAGTCTTCCAGCTTCCCCTTAAGAAGTTGTCGGTCATCCTTTCGGTTTTTTTTAATCCCTTCCCAGGCCTCAAGTTGTGAAGATGTCTGAGGTAGCCAACATTCAGACTCTTTGAGTCAATCTATTAGACCTCTGACTTTTCACGATCCCTTTGTGAGATGGATTAAGCACTCTCCTGAGAGTATGAATTGGCATGATTTTATCCCTCCCTCCCGCTTCCATGAGCTAGACTTTATGATTTTCCATGATATAGTACATTCTCTAACTCATGTTATTTTTGTGCTTAACTTATCACTGTTTTGGTTTATGATGAAGCACAGAAGCAGGTATTGTGAGACATTGCTAGGGTGATTTCACTAGTTGTTTAATTACATCTAGCTTTCAACCAATATGTAAGTAGAGGTAAGTAGGTAGGCATTTGCATTCATTGTATATACCATTTGCATTTCATGCTAGAATAGTTTGTATTTCCATGTTTATATATATGCTTGCTTTCATTTTCTGTATTATATATATATATATATATATATATATATATATATATNNTATTTGAGTCAGGGGTGATATCACCACCCCAAATGATTACTAATAGTATTATGTTGAGATCAAGAAGGTCACAGGTTATGCCAGAGATTTTGAGGTTCTCATGCGCTCTACAGTGAGCACATGTCCCCGAGTTGGAGCCAGATGTTATCCCCTAGCCTAGGGATAACTAAGGATATTATGTCTTGAGGCCCACGTGCCCTTGACATGGAGTACCGAGATCTAGATCGAATTAAGCATGGCCCTAGAGGGCCCATCCTTTTCTTCTTCAATGTTTGCACTTGATCCGTAGGATCTTTTAATGACTATGGTTGAGTTTTAAATTGCATGTGTTAATTAACCCTTTTAAAAATCTTAATGAAAGAATGAGGAAAAGAGAGGAATTATGACATCCATATACACATATGAAGATCTGAAATGAAGTAATAAATAGAAAACCATAACAAGAGGATTGATAACGGAGTTCGGCACAACGTTGCCTACGTCTCCGGGCCTTTGTCTCTATGGGGGAGGCTTCTTTATTTCTGTTCAAAAGTACATCGCAGTAGTGCCAATTGGCTACAAGACTGATATGGTCATGTTCTTCCAGATCTCTAGAACCCAACAAAGAAAACGACACGCAAAGCCGATGTCCGGAGCTCCCATAAATGGCCCGCAAGTGTCTGCTCCTCAATAGCTTCCTTGCATAAAAATGGCTTTGGCTTGGCTTCCCTTCAGCATAAATATACTCTCACTATCCTTACATGGCCTCAAACAGGCCTGGTTTATATAGATATAAAGTCGGTTATCCATCCCCATCTTCCTCCCAAAATTTGGGCTCCAAAAATGCCCAATATCTCCCAAAAATGACCAAAATCCATTAATAACAGGCACAATATCAATAAAAAAATCCAAAACATAGTAAAAAAACCACTTTTGTATAAAATTATGGGTGCAGCCCCCTTTTGGTGCACTCCTGGTCATATGGGAGGCGGCCATGTGGCCGGGCGCTCCATCGGTTGTGCACTGGCCCCCCTATCCGGGCTGGCTCCTGGTCATCGGGCGCTTGCATGGGATCGATGGCTAACAAACTAACCCCCCGCACCCTTAACTCATGGTTCATTGGAGGTAGATAGGACTGAATCCCCAATGAACTGGGGCTAGTCCCCATACCTCTGCGCCTTGGCTCCTGGTTCTCGTGGACGGTCCGGTCGTGTGTTAGTGCCGAGGGTTGGGGCTAAGCCCCAGCCCTTTCCCCCTCCGAATATTGTTTCAACCAAATTCAAATACAATGTTTGTCATATAGTTAATAAGCACCACCAGTGGAGCAGGTGGTTAGCCCAGTCCTTCCAGTCCATAGCTCGAAGGAGAGGTCGGGGGTTTGACCCTGGTGGTGAACCCATAACTTTACACAACGTTGAAAACCAACCACAGGGTGCCACGTGGCAGCCCATGATTGGGCCACGTGCGCCTCCACCACCAATCAAAAACTATCATTTGTCGAGTGCTGGATGGTCCACGTGTCTGCCACGTACCCTGCCACATGTCACCATACCTGCCTAGTCAACCTGCTGACGTCATCCATGCCACGTCAGCCTGTGCCACGTGTCACCCTTACAGTGGTGACACATGTCACCCTCTGACTGGTCCAAATGTACCTATCATTTGCTCCATCACCTACCACATGTCATCACCAGAAGCTACCATGTTAGTTCTACAATCGTATGGCCTGTATAGTCAGCCTGCCATGTGGCACTATACGGACTATACAGTCACCCATTTTTTTTACCTGTTTGGGTTTTTAGACAGAACGCGATATCTTTCGCATACAGAGCTCGTTTGACGAACTAAATATATGGTCAGAATCAGGAAGACGAGATGGACGCAATGGCATTGGTTTCGTCAGATTCTGAGAACTTTCATTTTTGAGCCTTTTTTTAGCCCTGTCAGGCTTCTGGATCCGATTATGGATCACACCTCCCCACTAAAATACCTTTTGGTCCCCAAAAGGTTACTAACCAGTCAACAAGCTCAAGATAGGACACCTGGCTTGTCCTCTATCTCTGAACTCTGTCCTGTGCAGCTGTCTCATCAAGATCAACTGTAACACAATCATGACAACTGACAGTATATTGTTAGCCATTTGAACCCTGTTACATCTTACTGAAGCCACTATCATCCATGTAGAAAACATTACTAATGAAAACATCAAAAAGACGACTGCAAATGAGCTGATATACTTGAAATATTTGCACGACATGAACTTTTCTTGAAGTAACTTATGATTGATTTTCCATTCAACAATCATTTATTGTTCTTGCTTAAGATCGATTACTTCATTTGAAACAATTATTGGTTTGTTTCTTTCTTGCACTGCCTTCTTTAATTGTTCCATTGTTTGAAGTGTTTTATTTGCTTTAACATGATGAGCATGAACCACATAATCTTGACCTGCTTTAGTGAATTGATATTGATTCTTTGTTCTGTAGAAGATTGCCTTACGATCATATAAATATGGACTACCTAAGACCATTCCACATTCTCTTAACGGCACTACATCACATGTTACTTCATCCACATACTTAGATGAAATTGCAAATTTGATTGTGCACTTATTTTTGTGCATTTGATGATGATTTCTTATCCATTTAAGTTTGTAAGGCTTATGATGAGTTTGTGTTTTTAACCCCAATTTCTTAACCAATTCTTCTGAGATTAGATTAGATTGAGATCCACTGTCGATTAATGTGTCTATCTTAGTGTGTCGTATGATTACCCTTATATGAAACAAGTTGCTTCTACAATCAATTCCTTCACCAATTTTACCTGTCATACCAACCAATGAGATCTTTGATTCATCACCTGAATCTGATCCCAAGTCTGTGGGTTTTGTTGTCGTTTCCACTGTCTGCATTCCCTTCTTTTCCTTGAACCACTTTGGCCTCTTCTCGGGATGCAACTGCCAACATCTGTCCTCATCATGTCCCTCTTTCTCGCAATGCTTGCAAGAGGGATTTCCTTCCTTCCTCGTCACTGCATTTGCATTCTTTCCATGCATTTCCTTCTTGTCCTCTTTCCTTGAAGATGATGATTCCCCTGACACACATGCTTTCCCTGCTTCAATATACATAGCTTGAACAGAAACCTCATCAAGGTTAGTGGGTCCAAACATGAAAACAGTGTTTCTAATATGCGCAGGTAAACCTCCTATATACTTCATAAGAGTTTCTTGTGTTTGTAAAGAGATATCTAACATCAAAGCCATTTTTCAAAATCCATTGGTGTATTCTTGCACTGTTTGTCCTTTTCTTAGTTTTAAAGATTTTCAGTAAATTAATGCTTTTCTTTATAACCCAAAGGATAGAATTGTTTCCTAAGTGAAAAAATGAAGCTTTTCCATGATGGAAATACCTTACCCACTTGTTGCATTCCATTTTTCAACTTGCTTTGCCACCAGATGAGAACTGTACCTACAAGTCTCAAAGATGCCAACTTGATTTGTGTGGCCTCATCCTTGATCTGTTGCACACTGCATTAAACCTCCATCTACCTGATCCAATTGTCAAGTTTCTATGCATTTACTTCTCCATCATATATGGGCAACTCAAATTTAACATCAAGATTTAACAATGGCATTTCATTCTTGTTCTTATGAACATTTTTCTTTCTGTTAGATTTAGAACTTGAACTTGAAGAAGAAGGAGAAGAAGGAGGTGATGATGGAGGTGAAGGAGGAATCTAAGGATGATCCTCTTCCTCTTCACTTTTTCCCTTTGAATATCCACCGAAAACTGGTCTCTTTCGTTCCAAGTGATCCTCGTACAAAACTTTCACCATCTCCAACATAGCAAGGAAAATTTTCCGGAATTCTTTCTCATCCTGATAAATCCCTTCTTCCGATGCCATCTTCTCGCTATGAGAAGCTCTCTTTCTCAATCCAATTAATGGATTCTCTACAAAAATCTCACCTTCACCACGTTTTAGTTTTTCCTTGGTTAACATGAAAAACTCAAATCCAAACATCAACTAGCTCTGATACCACTTGATCCGTAGGATCTTTTAATGACTATGGTTGAGTTTTAAATTGCATGTGTTAATTCACCCTTTTAAGAATATTAATGAAAGAATGAGGAAAAGAGAGGAATTATGAAAGCCATATACACATATGCGGATCTGAAATCAAGTAATAAACAACAAACCATAACAAGAGGATTGATAACGGAGTTCGGCACAACATTGCCTATGTCTCTGGGCCTTTGTCTCTATGGGGGAGGCTTCTTTATTTCTGTTCAAAAGCTCAAAAGTACATCACAGTAGTACCAATTGGATACAAGACTGATCTTTTCATGTTCTTCCAGATATTTAGAACCCAGCAAAGAAAACAGCACGCAAAACGGATGTCCGGAGCTCCCAGAAATGGCCCGCAAGCGTCTTCTCCTCAATAGCTTCCCTGCATAAAAATGGCTTTGGCTTGGCTTCCCTTCAGCATAACTCTTCTCTCACTATCCTTCCTTGGCCTCAAATAGGCCTAGTTTATATAGATCTGAAGTTGGTTATCCATCCCCAACTTCCTCCCAAAATTTGGGCTCCAAAAATGCCCAATATCTCCCAAAAATGACCAAAATCCATTAATAACAGGCACAATATCAATAAAAAAATCCAAAACATAGTAAAAAAACCACTTTTGTATAAAATTATGGGCACATCCCCCTTTTGGCATGCTCCTGGTCATATGGGAGGCATCCATGTTGTCGGGCACTCCACCGGTTGTGCATTGCCCCCCCTGTCCAGGCTAGCTCCTGGTCATCGGGCACTTGCATGGGATCGGTGGCTAACAAACTAACCCCCCGTGCCCTTAACTCGCGATTCATTGGTGTTATATAGGACCGAATCCCCAATGAACTGGGGATATTCCCCATACCTCTGTGCCTTGTCTCCTGGTTCTCGTGGACACTCCGGTCATGTGTTAGTGTCAAGGGTTAGGGCTAAGCCCCAGCCCTTTCCCCCTCCGAATATTGTTTCAACCAAATTCAAATACAATGTTTGTCGTATAGTTAATAAGCACCACCAGTGGAGTGGGCAGTTAGCCCGGTCCTGCCAGTCCATAGCCTGAAGGAGAGGTCAGGGGTTCGACCCCGGTGGTGAACCCATAACTTTACACAACACCGAAAGCCAACCACAAGGTGCCATGTGGCACCTCCACCACCAATCAAAAACTTCCATTTGTTGAGCATCGGATGGTCCATGTGTCTGCCACGTACCCTGCCACCTTTCACCGTTGATCCGGATTTATGTAGGAACACAATGAAATACAGAAATACACATAAATGCAGAGATGCAGCGGAAATAAGACTTTATTTCATTAATCACAAATGACTGAAATATGCTTACAGACAGAATGGAAATAAACTAGCTAGGGCGCTGGTAGCTTATCTCTGAGAAGAGATGTGGCTGCTACTCGCATCCGTGAGAAGATGATTACAATGAGGCTCTAGAGGCCTTTTTACAATAGAAGAGAATGTCGAAAGTCATAAACATCCAAAAACCTAAACCTAGGAGATGAAGCGCCAAAAGTCATGTGGACCCCGTTTGGGTAAGTTAGTACATCAACTTCCTGGGGTCGTAACTTTTGCATACGATCTCCGTTTTAGGCGTGTGATAGCTCGTTGGAAAGGTATCGTCGAGGAGATTCATTTTGGGG
>ML783639.1:62788-74557 GCA_009831015.1 Picea engelmannii | reverse complement strand
CCAAATGGTACCCCTACCCCTTCTTTTATAGGCTAGAAGGAGCTAGGGTTTTGGACGAACTCTCGGCCATGCATGGCCGGGAGTTTCAGTTAACTGACCCATATCTTTTTGTCCCGTCGGCAACTTTCCTATTTTTGTGTTTTTTTAGGTAAACGCAGGTTGTAGTGGGCCTACTAGCGTTCACACGCGGGCTGTAGTGGGCCTACTAGCATTTTCTTTTGGATAAACGCGGGCTGTAGTGGGCCTGCTAGCGTTTACTTTTTAAAAATAGAGTTTTTAGAAGAGTTGTTCAGTATTTTTTTGGCAAAGAAGGGATATGAGTTGGCCTGATGCCAGGTAAGCATGTGTGGTGCAATTTAGGGTTATAACAGATGCCCCCTAATGTGTGAGGTCGGAAGAGCATCTGATGGCCGAAATACATTACCAATCTTTTACCAATCTGTACTGATATGTTGAATGAGTGAGCCCAAGAATCAGGAACCAGGAGGTGTCGTCTGCAAAACAACAAATGTCTCACCGAGGCGGGCATACCCATGCTCGGGATAAACTAGAACCATGGCTACCAATCAAATACACTATAGATCCATGTCAAATAACTATAAAGAGTAGCCGCGAATAATACACAGTGAAGCTACATCTCGAAATCAGAAAGATATACATATAAAGTATCCATCTCCCAGAAGCTGATTCGACATGATGGTTGTACTTCAGAGCTCGAGCAACAACTTCAAAATCTTCTAAACTCAGGTAGGAGTGTAATATGAGTGTACGACTGCACTACCCAGAGGTCTTCGACGAATCATCGGTTATGGACTTGATAATATTGATGATCGGACTGAAGGCTTCATTGATTTCGAACAAAGACTTGATTGAATGTTCAGGATGGCCGGGTATGCGGACAAGAGACATATTGCAGAGGGGCCAACTTAGGCTCAGTGACAAAATTCCCTTGGATAATAGCACGACAAGTGATAAGACTCAGGCAGCATATATGTTAATCATAAGTCTACAAAGCAGGAAGCAACGCAAACTCTCCATATGTTTGGAAGAGTAACCAAACGGTGGAGGACACAAATCTATATAGCGAGCAAAGCTTCCTAAGGTCATACTACATCCCAAAGTCTGACGAATCAAACAGACATATGTGCTTTATCCAAGGGCGACTCATTATGCTGCCAATAAAGAAAATACTTTTCCCATCCTCTTTTTGGGGTATATTTGATTTTTTTGTTCTTTTCGATAGTTTTTGAAAAAGAATAAAGGAATATTACGTTACAATGGAGGAACGAGTCTAGCAAATATACAAGCTCAAGGAACAAGGACAAGACTGATGTTCTAGGGAAATGATACTCGAGAAAAATCCTCCAGTGGCCAAAGGTGTTAAGACGCAAAGGCAAACTGTTACTAGGTTGATGGGTAAAGGATGCAAATGCGGTTGATAGAACACACAATGGTAACATCCTTCAATGTAAGTTTAACGAGCCCATAGAAGGTAAGATCGGTGGTTTTTCATATTTAGAGAGTCTGAAAAAGCATAAAAGGAAACTCCATTGGGGTACCTTTTTCGTCAATAGTCTAGTTGATTCGAAAAAGGGATAAACTAGCACCGATTAGATGTCAATTCAAAACCATTTTAACGAGTGTGAAAAGGACAAGATCACTCGGCTATTTTTTCACTTTTAAGGAGTCTGAAAAAAGCTTAACTATGGACTCCGTCAGGAATATTCTTCTGGACCATTTTAACGAGTGTGAAAGAATAAGGTCACTCGGCGATCTTTTCAATTTTAGGGAGTCTGAAAAGAGCTTAACTATGGACTCCGGGGGGGTTTCTTTTTCGTAAATTTAGTCCCTGAGGCCCGAAAAAGGAATAAAATTATACCTAAGGATACTCTTCTAAAGAATTGGAATTCAATAGAGTATTCCTTTGTTCGTACAGTTGACCATCCGGACCGAAAAAGCGGTAACCTACCGCCGGATAGACGTGACTTCAAATTTCAGTTTAACGAGCGTGAAAGGTCACAAGATCGCTCGGCAATATTTTCATGTTTAAAGGGTCTGAAAAGGGCTTAAAAGGAGACATGTTTAAGGAATGTTCTTCTGGACAAGTTTAACGAGTGTGAAGAAACAAGGTCGCTCGGCAATCTTTTCATCTTTAAGGAGTCTGAAAAGGGCTTAAGAAGACTCCATAATGGTTACTTTTCTCAGTTAATCCGGACGAGATCGAAAAGCATAAATGCAGTCTCGCCGGATGTTGCGTTCGGATCTCAAAGTGAGCTTGAAAAACAACAAAGTTAGCTCATGATAGACTCTTTGTGGGTCGATACTTGGCATCTCCTCGGGGGAGTTGTATGCTCCGACGAAAACATTGTCTATGACACCAGGGGTTCTGGAGATATTGATAGGTATCATTTCAGCAATGGTTTCCATATTCCCCTCAGCATAAATTTCCTGTGTAGATAAGAGGTTAATAGGACATGACTGATCTCCCGTCATGGTGATAGTGAATTCTCCTGCCTCGATTCGACTTAACTCTGGGAGGAAATATGATCTGTGATGAAGATCTTCCCAAGGTTTGTCCGGACTAGGCATTGCTTCGATTACTACTTCGTCCGAAGGCAAGACTAAATCTAATGAATCGGTGTTGGCAAGAGAACCCTGAGCCCAGATAGGCTCTAGAGGTGGATCCAACTCTTGTGCGGGAATCGGATCAGGAGTGGTTGAAGCTTGCTGGACTAAAGAGTACGCTACTTCAACGGCCAACAAGGGCATGGACATGCCAGAGTGCCATGTCTCATCCATCGTAGCTGATAGGGAAGGAGGAATCCATGGATCCTAAAAGTAAGTCATGCGGAACGACTAGATGTGAAAAATCTCAGCCTTGTGGTGAGTCGATATAAACTTGACATCACCATGAGGAGGTGGGTAATTGAAAGTACCCATAAAATATGGGCACAACCCAACTCCTACGTTAACGACACCGGTTGAGGATTATCTATCATGGGAACTGTGGATGCCCCCAAAGCTGGGTCAGGTCTAGAGAAGGACAATTGATCAATGGTCACTATCCGACCCTCGTGTGGAAACAACAAGACTCAGAAAACTGTAGCAACCACAACTTGCATAGCATAAGTCCAACTTCGACCTAACAAGAGGTTATAGTCGAGGGGAGCATCGATTACCTCTACTTCAACGCACACGGTCTTCCCTCCTAACTGCACAGGGAAAGAAGGAATGATGCCATGTGGTCGGAAAGAATGACCGTCGAACGCAGTGAGGAGATTAGGTGATGGAGACAATTCGGGCTGACCAATGGCTTTCCATCATGCTAATGACATAACGCATGTCGAGGTGACCTCGTTGACCACTGTGCGAAAGATATTGCGTGTAAAAGTTTTCATGGGATGAGCCACTACTATATGAAATGCTATGTGGTACGACAGACAAGGTTTTAAGTCAGTTGTATCTAGCACAATGGTACCCGGGTTACAAGTCTCAGTAGAGCCTAAAGCAGTCAACAAGACTTTTCTCTGAGCAGGGCAACTTTGGAGGACCTCCAAAGCGGACATAGCACAAGGGGTTTGGGATAAATCTTCCACCACAGAGTAATTCTGGGTGGCCCTTGCGTTTGGATTGTGAGAAGCTTTCTTAAACGCACCTTTTGGAATGCATGTCATCGTTTCTCCCAACGTCCTCTCAATCTGTAGAGGAAGAGATGAGAGTTCGGCTTATTTGCCCTTCTCAGAGGTGCTTGGTTTATTATAGTCGTGCGCTCTAGTCGTTATTAAAGCATCACCCCTAACCATATATACGTTCATGGAAGAGGAATTATTTGGGGGAGGGCAGGTTTCCTGGCTTCCCCCTTCGGCACTTGTAGAGGCTTGAGTTAAATTTTACCCATGGTGAAAGGGATTAGTCAACACGGCTTGTTGTTGCTGTGTGACAAACTTTTGGGCCTCTGCAAGTCGAGGACACAGATGGGTCAGGTGGTCTTCCGCACACAAGTTGCACAGATACCTCGCCTTTCATTTTTCCATGGTGCCCTCGCCAGCATTATCAAAGGGTTTTTTATCCCCCTTACCCTTCTTGCGTTGTTTTTTCTTCCCTTCAGGTTGCTAGGTGGCCTTGGGGTTAGTCGTCTGCATGGAGTGTACTTCTGACGTTTGGGTAGGAGGAGCAGCCAAAGCAGTAGTCTGACTGGATGCTGAGTGTTGTATAGATAACTGTTGCAATTGTTTTTTCAATTGCTCAGCGGGCTTGGTTTGTGTTGAACCAACGATACCATCGGCATGTGGTCCGGCTCTCTATCTAGTTTTATCCAGTATCGATCGTGGTGCATCCGACAGGATGTTGTATAATAAACCAGACTGAGAATAGATGAGCTCAAACTGTTGAGCCCTCATGATGGCATCTTCTTCGGAGAAAACCCCAGAAGTTACGACGTCTTTGGATAATTGCGATACTAAAGACTTAAGGAACCACTCAAGCAGGAATGTTGGTGGAACCAATACTTTGATTAGACTCTTTCGACGTCTCCACTCTCGGATATGATCAGAGATATGGTCTGTTGTCGTCTATTCAAAATTGGCAAGCAGCTCTGTGCCCGTGTCATATCACACAGGTAACTGGAAATGGTTAAGGAAGGCCATAGCCAGTTCGCCAAAAGAAGAATATCATGAGTGATCAAGCTCGATGTACCATTTCGTGGCACTCCCGATAAGAGTGTGTTGAAACAATCGCAACTGGATGGATTCATATTTCAATGAGTTAGATGAACACCAAAGATGGAGAGTAGTCATGTGATCATCTGGATCTTCTTTAGGCTTGGCCTCGAACTTTGGAATGTCCAAAGGCAACTTCATTGGCATAGGAGGCCAACGTGGATCGTGAAAAATAGGATCATTTAACAACCGTGTCAAATCTGGCAAGTGTAACGTCGCCAAGAATGGAAGTTTGGGTTGCTGCTGATAGCCTAGGAAAAAGGGTCTTGGAGTTTGACTGGCACAAGGTTGCCAGGAAAAGTTTGGCTGCTAGCCCGGATTCTGGTAGAAACCATGGCCCGGACCAGCGTAAGGATTTTGCATCTGTGGAGACATCATTGGTTGATTCCCCATAAAGTACATAAGATGTTGGGCATTCATCGTGTTTGATGGACTTTGGGAAGGATTACCCCATGTCAGTCCTGCTGGGAGAGGCATAGAAGTCTGTCCGAGGTTCCATTAACTGTGGAAAGAGTTACCCCAGAACGGCATTCCAGAGGAGGGAACGGATCCTTTTCCTGAGTTCCAAGGTCCTGCTATATGTGCCCCCAGCGCAGGAATAGTACCCTGCGCCGAAGTAGATTTTCCAAAGATGGGAGTGCCCCCAGATGGGAAAGCAGTGGATGCGAAAGTATTGTTACCAAATGTCTCGTTCCAAACAAATGGTGATGAACCTACCGACAGAGTTTGTGCAGGTGTTCCTTAACTCCCGGCTCCAAACGAACTCATGTGTGCAGGTTGCCCGACGGACTGCTGATGCAGACCACCAAGCGAAGGGGACGAAGGAGAGATATGACCTCCAGTGTAAGGAAAAGCATTAAAAGGGACATGAATGCCCCCAAGTTGACCTTGCAGAGGAGCATTAGAGCTCCCTGCCCCCAGACCCAAAGTCTGTAAAGTGGAGTAAGTTAGTGCAGGACTTGTACCTGAACTAGGCATACCGTATGAGAACGGAGAGCCTGACGCACTAGGTTTGAAAGGATTTGTGGCTGCCATGATAGATGGGGTCGGTCCACTGTGCGACGTAGTTGCGGCCGAGACCGTAGTGGCTCGGGCTGACGACGGAAAGTTAGGAGATGCTTCTCCTGTGGTAGCAACAGTGGTGGGAATGGAAGAAATCCCAGAAGAAGTAACAAAATTTGGTTCCATAACTGTGTGAGGCACTGATAGGCATTCGTAAAATTGAATTAGCACAATCACTTATGGCCAAGTATCAGTGGTTGGGGTTTCAACCGAACCAAGATTGGTAGTTGATTCCTCCGGGAGTTGTTTCGGGCTCAATGGTTTGTAAACCGGTTGCTTCGAAAGACCCTTGTTGGTCTAGCTTCCGCCTCAATGGTGGCGGGGGTGGCTCCAGTATAACCGGCGGCAGGCCCAGAAGCCTTCGTGACCGGCAGAGCTCTGAATCCTCCACTGTGTGAGAAGATCCACGACACGCTAAGGTATTCTACACGTTCAAACAGTAACACACACTAAAAAGAAGCACCTATGAGATAAGACAAGCAATCACTAACTATTTTGAAGAACAGTTACAACAACCAACACTATAGAAACTTACCGGTGCAAGTGCAACTCGAATATGGAAGCACCCTCCAGGTATACTCTGCAAAGCGTGGCCCGATGTCTGTCCTAGGTACCGTGGTATACCCCCGCAGTCACCTGTGTATGTCTCTAGAAAAGATTGGCAACTAGTTTTCCAGCACGCGAATAGTCACCAGGCGGGTACAGTCAATAGTCGGGTAGACCACAATGAACAGGGTATCAAGCCCGAAACCTATCAAGGGTATCGAGAGCAAATGGTCTGGAAGACAACTGAGGACCTCGAATGGATTTGAGACCCACGAAGCTCCGTGGAAAATGCAAACGATGGAATCCCTCAACAAATCCTCAATATGTGTTCTCCACTACGCTTGGTCCGGCTTTGGAGGGGTTATCTCTGCTACCTTTTCTTAGGCGACCTTGTTTTTATCCCCTGTGTTAGAGGGGGGTCCCAGATAAATTCCACGTAACTGGACTTCTACACTCCCTATCACAGAATTCAATGTTTGGTTTTGAGTGGCCTTGGAGAATTTACTCTCCAACCTAATCCAAGGCCCTAGTCCTGAGCTAGTATATGAACCCTACAAACAAAAAGTCTAATAGATTTTAAATTAGTGTTGTTTTTATGGGCTTTTTTATGTCACAAGGTATGAAGGTGAAACTGATGATGTGTAAAGACTCAAAGCAAAATGAATAAGAAATGCTTGGAAACAAAAACTTTTACCAAAATGCAAAAAATCAGCAACTTTTCAACAAGAAAGACTTCTTTTTCTTTTCAATTTTTCTAAGATTTCATGCAACAAACATAAAGGAATTTCGCTCAATCTGCGAGCTACTTATGCTCTAAATGCACTGCAAAAAACTTATGAACAAAAAGACTTCTTCCTAGCTATTGATGCAGCAACACCATCTTCAAACAAAGAAGCAAATGAAAAAGAGATAAAAAAAAATATATTTAAGTGCTAAATGAAACAACAAAGGGAAAATGTCGACAAGCACAAAACCAAGAAAACAAAATAAAATCCTGGCTTAAAGCGTAGATCGCAAAGAACCCGAGCAAAGACGCACAATGGCAATCAAGAAAGCACCGACTCTTATGCTTGTCTAAAAACCATAAAACAAAATCTTTCTTTTTTATCTTTTCTATTAATCAATCGACTAAGAAAAACAGGCTAAGGGTAAGAGGCTCTAACCTACTGACTATGCAACCCTAGACTCAAACCCCTGAGAGGAACACTTCTCACCAAAAGAGGAGATGACTGCCCCACCTTGATTGAAAAGTAGCCTATCAGGCACGCTCCTATCACTGAAACAGCATGTGGGCAAACACGTGCTGAGCTAAAACAGGGTGCGTGTACCCACGGGATGAACTTGCACAAGCCGTGGGTATGTACAAAATCTAAGACAAAACCAAACACGGGTAGCCCAAACCTGGAAGAGGCCTCTGGTATTGACAACTAGGGTCTCTTGAAGGCTTGAATGCTTCTTTTTTAACAGAAAAAAATAATTCCAAAAAAGAACAAACGCAATAAAGCAGACTGAGACAAGACTGTGAACCAGCAAGACCCAGACAGGATCCAGAAAGCTCCCTGAGAATGTAAAATTATGACAGGGAAGAGGAGACTGCCTCTTAAGCTTTGTGAGTCTTACACGCTACTGAAACCTCTACAGCAAGCGTTCACACACGGGTTGTAAGAGATTAGCGCGTGGGTCACACACATGCAGGCCTTCTGTAGGCCATGTGTACCTCTGTGTGTCCCAATAACTAATGTCAAGCAATAGTCAAGGAAAAAATGGTATAAAGAACCAGGTTTCCTGCTAGCTCTGACCTAACAGAAAACAGACAAACAAAGAAACAAAAAATATAATCCTTTAAACTACCCAAAAACCTCAACTAAATCTGGAAACCCTAAGAGTATCTTCCCCAGTGGAGTCACCAATTCTGTTGTTGGGAAATAATACCCTACGGACTAGCAAGCTAGGGTTAGACTTGCATGCAGATCATGACCTTTAAGAAATCACTTTTAACCTACCACCCCAAAACCTAAAACCCTTTTTCACATACAAACATGGAAAGAACCTACTAACCTTTTTACTGATGTTTGGTGTAGATCCTCCGTTGCACTTTGTCCGCTTGCTAACTTGTGTTGCTCCTTCCAAAGTTAACCTGCAATCAAGACAAAACACTACACATGCATGCTATTTTTCTACTTGAGGGTTAGAAATTAAGCATAAATTACACAAATCACATATAACTCATGCATTGGGACAGAAAAAGTCTTCTTTTATTAATCTCAAGATGAGTCAACTTACAATAATGATAAAGACCGGCCACCGCTCCTTGATCCTGATCTTGGGCTCCTCCTCTTCTTTGTCCTCCAACTACTTTGCTTGAATTCTTCTTAGGCTTGAGGAAAGGCTAAAGGGTTGGGACAAATGGATTCAGCAATTGGGCAGAGTTTCTTTGCTATCTTTTTTCTTTCTTTCGAATGGTACCCCTACCCCTTCTTTTATAGGCTAGAAGGAGCTAGGGTTTTGGATGAACTCTCAGCCATGCATGGCTGGGAATTTCAATTAACTGACCCATAGCTTTTTGTCTCGTCGGAAACTTTCCTGTTTTTATGTTTTTTTAGGTAAACGCGGGTTGTAGTGGGCCTGCTAGCGTTCACACGCGGGCTATAGTGGGCCTGCTAGCATTCACACGCGGGCTGTAGTGGGCCTGCTAGCATTTTCTTTTGGATAAACGCGGGCTGTAGTGGGCCTGCTAGCGTTTACTTTTGAAAAATGGAGTTTTTAGAAGAGTTGTTCAGTAGTTTTTTGGCAAAGAAGGGATATGAGTTGGCCTGATGCCAGGTAAGCATGTGTGGTGCAATTTAGGGTTATAACACCATCCAACTGCCTGCATTACATCTGGTCTAGATGTTGTCACATATAGTAGGTCGCCAATCATTGACCTATATTGTCTCTGATCTGTAGACTTTGAATCATTATCTTTGCTCAACTTACAACTGGTTTGCAAGGGAGTGATAATTGGTTTGCAATCTTCCATTCCAAACCTCTTTAGCATTTCTTTGATATACTTGGTTTGAGAAATAAAAATTCCTTGGTTGCTTTGACGTATCTGAAGTCCCAGAAAGAAGGATAGTTCTCCAAGTAAGGACATTTCAAATTCACTCTGCATGTCTTTGCAAATTTCTGGCTTAATCTGTCATCATCACTACCAAAAATAATATCATCAACATAAACTTCAATTAATAAAATATTACCTTGACTTACCTTGATGTAGAGGTTGTTGTCTGGACTCCCTTTTCTGAACCCTGCCTGCTGCAAATACTTATCCAGTCTGGAGTACCATGCTCTAAGAGCCTGCTTTAGACCATACAAGGCCTTCTTTAATTTACACACATAGTCTGTGTTCTCTGACAACTAAAATCCTTCTGGTTGTTCAATGTAGACTTCTTCTTCAAGTTCCCCATTTAGAAAATCTGATTTTACGTCCATCTGATATACTTTAACATTTTTGGAGCATGCATAAGCTAAAATCAAACGGATTACTTCCATTCTAGCAACTGGGGCATATGTCTCTTCAAATTCGATTCCTTCAATCTATGAATATCCTTTACATACCAATCTAGCTTTGTTCCTTGTAACCTGTCCATCTTCATTCAATTTATTCCTGAAAACCCATTTTGTGTCTATCACATTCTTATTCTTTGGTCATGGAACCAATTCCCAAGTGTCATTTTTCCCTATTTGATCCAATTCTTCATCCATGGCCTTATTCCAAAATGCATCCTTGTTGGCTTCTTCAAAACAGTTTGGTTCAATTATAGATAAGAGTGCTAGGTGTGTTTGTTCTGGTGAACGGATTTTTCTTCTAGTCTCAACTCCTGCATCTATGTTTCCAATAATCTGATCTGAAGGATGATTCTTCTGTACTCATTTGCTAGGTGTCTTTGGAGATACTTGTTGAACTTTCTCTTCTACTTCTATCGGATTCTCTTCATCTTCATCTTCATCTTCCTCTTGTTCGTCCTTTTCATCTTCTTCATCAAAAATTTGTTCCGTTGATTTGCTTTCTTCTTTCTTTGATTCTAGTCTGCCTATTTCATCAATTATTACGTTGATGCTTTCCACAACTTTGTTTAATCTTAGATGGTAACACTTGTATGCTTTCCTTTTACTTGAGTAACCAACAAGTATTCCTTTGTCCACACGAGAGTCAACCTTTCCCATTCTTTCATCTTCTCTTTTGATGTAGCATTTACTTCCAAAAACTCTAAAGTACTTCACATTTGTTGGTCTTCCTTTCCATAGCTCGTATGGAGTTTTATCAGTGTTGTTTCTTAGCATTACTCTGTTTTGAATATGAACTACTGTATGCACTGCCTGTGTCCAAAAAATATCTGTCAACTTTGAATCCATTATCATTGTTCGAGCCATTTCTTGTACTGTCCTATTCTTTCTTTCAACAACTCCATTCTGTTGAGGTGTCCTAGCGACGGAGAATTGCATTTTTATTCCATGATTGCTGCAGTAGTCCATAAATTCCTTTGAGGTGAATTCTCCTCCATTATCCCATCTTAAGCATTTGATTCTTGAATTCATCTCATTTTCAACCATTTCCTTGTAGATCTTGAAATTTTCAAAATCTTATGATTTGTTCTTGAGAAAGAAAACTGCAATCATTCTTGTATAATCATCAACTAATAACATAAAGTATCTCTCACCTTTTAAGCCTTTTGTTGTAGTTGGTCCAACTAGATCAGTATGCACAATTTCCAGTGGTTTTGTTGTTGAATATTCTTTTGATTTGAACCTGGTCTTTGTTTGCTTTCCTTGTTGGCAATGCTTGCATAAAGTGTTGGTTGGTTTCGTGATCTGGGGCATTTCTTTGATTGCTTCTCTTTTGCTGACTTTGACAAGGTTATCAAAATGCATGTGACATATTCTTCTGTGCCATAGCCAACTTTCATCTTCCTTTCCTATACAACACTTTTCATTTCCAATTTCGCTTAACACATATATGTTGTTTGAAGTTCTTGCAGTTGTAACGACCAATTTCCCTGAACCTTCTTTTCTTATTTCACACTTTTGTGAATCGAAAGTAACTTTATGACCTTGGTCATACATTTGACTCACACTTAAAAGATTATGTTTCATATCTTCTACTAGTAGAACATTTTCTGCCTTTTCATTCTTGTTCCCAATTCGGACTGTTCCTTTTCCAATGATTTTGGATGAATCAACATTTCCAAAGGAGACTGATCCATCTCTTTCCTCTCGTAATGTAAGAAACTTGTCTCTATCACCTGTCATGTGTTTTGAATATCCACTGTCAACATACCAACCACGTTTCTTATGTTTAGCTTGTAGAGCGATTGTGCATTCTTCATTGCTATACTGATCTTGCTTTCTTATCCATGTCATTTTCTGAGATTCTTGTTTGTGACTCTGTTGAGGTTCTTTAGGA
>ML783639.1:3452-33924 GCA_009831015.1 Picea engelmannii | reverse complement strand
TTATACTTGAAGTGAAATGCACTTTACAATTTTTAGCATGAACTTTTTCAAAAAAAGTAACAAAAGAGAGACTTGAACTCAAGACCTCTTGCTTAATAAGGCAAGTTTTAACCAAATGGTCTAGAAAAACATATTGTAATGTTAAAAAGGAGGATTGGGGGTGTTGTTGTTTTTGTGGAAGACGGTCTTGGAGAGCATGCTCCAAAAAAACTCTTTTCACACAAGAAAAAATTTTCACTTCTCGATGACAACAAGGGTTAGATCTCGGTTAACTTACCCGGAAGATGCACCTTTTCCTATCTGTTTCTGATTTTCCAAGATCGCACAAGGTGCAGGGAAAAGAGCATACACAGATCTAAAAGAGTAGCAGCCCAGAAATAAAAAATACAAACCGAATCAAAATCAAAACTTTGCAAAAAATTTAAAAAAATGTGTATTCAGACTTTATACCTCCGGATCTGACTGTAATGGTTGTATCTTGGGAAAACATAAACCTTTTCAAGTGAAACAAAAAGTGTTCTTAAATGAAATGAGTGCTCTGAATGCAATGGAACAGTCCTCTCATCCCATAAATGTACGAAAATTCTAGAAAATGGAGATGAGGCAACTCGGCTTCACGATCTCGATCTTCAATAGGAGCGGGTCTTCAAATAGGCTCTGATACCATGTTTGACAACACAGGTATTCCAACAGAGGATGAACACCTTCAGTAACCACTCACATAACCAGATCAAAGATCAACACACCGATGTTTTCACATGGTAAAACCCCTATGGGGAAACATCCACGGCCCCAACCAACGCGGCCACTTGGAGTAGTTTATTAATGCAAAGAAAAATATTACAGAGAGATTTTACAAGAGAGTTTCTCATAATTGATCATCGTCAAATGACCCTCCATGCTCTTTAAATAGAGATCATGGACCAATCGGGTGTTAAGCCACGGATCAATGGCCGTTAAGATCGAGGAGAGTATGAACCATCGGATCACTCTATGTCAAGAACATATCATGACCGTCGGATTTCCTAACTACAAATGCATACTAATGCATACTAAAGAAACACACTTTTACCTAACGACATATTAGACCAAGTATATCTTAACTAACTCCTAAGTGTCTAAATATCCTAACATTTCTAAGGTATGTTATTTACAGGTCATCTCACCATTTTTGCTATAACTTTTTTTCTATAATTATTCAGACTGTGAAATTTCTATTCCATTGAGAAAACATACCCAAGTATCTGTGGTAAAAAATTCATCTTGTGGGTCGTTGTATTTTTGGATTTACACTTCGTGGAAAATAGGGTTTGTGGCTAGTCCTGAAACTAGTCAAAAACAGGTGTTTTGGGTAAAAACATCATAACTTTTTCATAATAGATCCAAATTCAGTGAGACCAAATGTGTTGGTTAGGATACAGAATGTAGTATATTTTTTACTAGTTTCATATCAATTCAATGAACATTTTGTGCGGGATGGTCTCTACAAAGTCGCTCTCTAGAATAAGCCAGAATTCAGCAAGGTATGTCATTTTTTCTATAACGCCTTTTTTGAGAGGTTCCAAGTAGTGCCACCTGGGGGAATTTCATAAAAAACACTAAAGAACATTGTGTATCAGTTTCATATATTTATTCATTACATGTACAAATTTATTATTATTTCAAGTTGGGGTTGTTGACTAATCCAAAACTAGTCATAGTTGAGACAAGAAGTTGATGAGTTGGCACATACATGAGGTGTATAGTTGATGATGTTGGTACATATTGATGAGTCATTGTTGATGAGTATTTGACACATGATTGGTATATACTTGGTACATGGTCAGATGCACTTGTTTATGGTACAGGTTGATTACGGGTTGTTTGGCACAGGTTGGTGCATGGTTGATGCACTTGTTTATATTGACAGATTGATATTTGTTGAGGATTGTTGCATCATCTCAGTTGGTGCTGAGAATTTAATTTGATTCTTTCATATAGAGTTGGTTCTCTTGTATATTTGTACTCTATTTAGTTGTTGTTGAAAAACCCTCGGATTGAAGTCCATAATAAAAAGAAAAATTGTACATGCATCTTGTGTTCTTTGTGTTCCTTGTGGAGATGATTTGTTGATGATATGTTGTTGATATGTGTTGCTGATATGTATTCACATATAACTAATTATAAATGACATCCATGAGTAATGAACAAATGTTGAATGTTAACTAAGGAGTTTTTGTGTAAGAGGGAAGTTTTGGGAAAAATATCCCCACAGTCATTCACCCCCCCCCTCCTCTAAGTGTGGTAGATGTGTCCAACACAGGGTTGATGCAACCCTTAACCATTCTTGAATGGAAGTGGGAAGTAGTAACAATGGATTTTATTACGGGATTACCCAGAACATGAAAACTACATGATTCAATCATGGTAGTGGTGGACAAGCTTACAAAAGTTGTTCATTTCATCCCACTGAAAACTACTCATAAGGCAGCCGATGTTGCTGAGATTTTCATAAAAGAAGTGGAATGATTGCATGGAATTCCTAAAATAATTATGTCAGACATAAACCCAAAATTCACGTTGAATTTATGGAATGGATTGTTCAAAGGATTCGAAACGAATCTTAACTTTAGTACAGCTTATCATGTTGAGTCTGATGGACAGACAGAGAAGGTGAACAGAGTGATAGAGGACATACTGAGAATGTATGTGATGGACAAACTATCGAAATGGGAAGACTACCTACACTTGGTAGAATTTGCTTACAACAATGGGTATCAAGCATCATTGAAGATGGTCCCATTTGAAGCACTTTACAGTAGAAAGTGCAGTACTCCAGTAAGTTGGGATAATCCAGCTGATAGAACAATAGTTGGGCCAGAGTTTCTCAAGGAGATGGAAAATCAAATGATAAAATTTAAGCAGAATTTAAAATATTTCCAAGATAGGTAGAAAATTTATGCTGATAAAAACATAATCCACAGAGAATTCAAAGTGGGTGATCATGTTTTCCTAAAAGTAAAAGCTAACAGGAGTTCCCTAAAACTAGGAAGCTACGCCAAGTTGGCAGCCAGATTTTGTGGACCATTTGAAATCCTAGAGAGGATTGGTCTAGTTGCTTATATGATTGCATTGCCTGCATCTATGTTTGTTCATAATGTATTCCATGTATCATTGCTAGAGAAATATATACCTGGTGCTAATCATGTTATTGATTGGAATATGATTCAGGTGGAGTAAGAAGGCGCTTTCAAAGTGCATCCAGTGCGCATTCTGGACTAGAAAACCAAACATCTCTGGAATTGAGCCATAGGGATTGTAAAGGTCCAATGGACCTAGTACGGTCCTGAGGATGCTACTTGGGAACATGAGGATGCGATGTGCAAAGAATATTCGCATTTGTTTGAGCATTCTTAGAATTTTGTTGTGTAAGTGTACATGATGCACTGAGGACAGTGCATAAATAAGGGAAGGGGATTGTAACATCCCTCGGTCGAACCCAATTGTAAATATAAACAAGCATACTTAAGTTGGTGAGTTGTTTTGACATCATTTTGGTAATGCATCTATCAGGGCATAGTTCGCGAAGGTACTGCACAGTAAAGTGTTGTAATGTGCACATTTTTCAGTACGCGCGCAATAACTAAAGAGCGGGCAACCTTGAGGTCAGTGAATACAACACGCAGTAACTAAAGTGCACGTAGTATTCAGGTCAGAAAACCTTTATGTATATAATATGCATTTATAGGTTGGTGAGTCAGTATTATAAGTTGGATGCTTATGTTTTGGAATTAGATAGAACGCCTAGATGTAAAAGGCCAGTGTGCCTATTTTGTACATGTCTCATGATTAATATAAAATATATCGCTACGCGTAGACTGACCATGATAAAAGAGAAGGGGGACTGAATTCCACTAGTTAGGGAAAGGGAGAGCCAAAAAGGGAATATTATATTAATATTTCTTTAAGACATAAAGTAAGGATAATTATTTTATCCTAAGTCATGAAGTCGGGGACAAGTGGCCAAAAGTAACTTCCAACATGACAAGTGTCCAGTTGGGGACATGCATACTTATTATCGGGACTCAACTTAGTTGGAAGGAAAAATCATTGTTACGAGACTTATTCCATCTTGCAGACCATAATTTTTGGGGAAAATTTCTTACCTTCATTCTGTAAATCATTCAGCCATGATTCCGTGACCATTTTTCCATTTCCAAAGTCTTGTAGCTTCGAACATTCATTTCACTATACCAGCCCGTATCCATGATTATTCCTTTCTGTGTAGCTGGTTAGAGTGGGAGCGGTATTGAAGAAGCGGGTTGTCATTCCCGTGAGAGGTTGAAGAAGCAGGTTGTCAGGCCCATGAGCAATTCTCTGAGTGGGAGGATTGTTGTGGATAGATTTCTTGAAGGTGCTAAACTACAGTTACGGTGCCCGGAGAATTCTGGTTCGGCCTGTTGTTGAAGCCCTGGAAGGGAAGTGGTGTAGCCGAGGGACTATTGAGCAGAAAAGGTGCACACTTCCTTGGGTGGGACAGGCATGTGGGGAATGAGGGACTGTAAGCTATTGGTTGAGAGAGCACCGTGACAGAATCTTTCTTGTTTTCCATGAGCCATAGCCTGGTTAGGAATCCCTTTACCTAGGTAGAGTTCAGTCCCAACTCAGGGGTGACTCACTGTTGAGAGTGATGAACAGTATAGTCTAAGGCTGGGAGGTTCATAGAAGGTCTGCACATATTCAGTAACATTCATACCAAAAATAAGTACCAATTGTGTATTAAAATGGCATGCTACATTGTTATTTAACGTGTTTGATTATGGGTTACCTACAATTCATGCTTTATAATTGTCTGTGTGTTTATGGATATTCCTGTACATAGTGCATTATAGAAGTTGTTGTTATTTCGTTATGAAATGGTAAGTTACCGTATGTATTGTATGTCATGTTACATGTAAAGCTTCCACAAGAGAGTTGTGTGTGAATGAGTAATTACATGCAGTTCGATTTGAATATATGCATACGATTATATGTTTTTTTTATTTGTAAATATTATGTAGTATAACTCAGTAGAATATTGGGTATGTATTGTAAGTTCCACAGTGAGGTAACGAGGGTGTTCCCTGGTGAGTTTTGTGATTTCTCCCGGCCTGAGTGAGTGAGTTAGTGCACGTGCACACATGCGTGTGTGCGTGTGTGTGGGGTCGGGGGATGTTACATGAATGCTCTGAAACAAAACACGAATATGATAATGCTTTGGAATGACCCAGAAACTTGGCATTGTTATAACACTTGGTATTGAATGTTTTTCACTCCCAATAGACATCTTAATCCCATTTTTTAGTATACCCAATACTTGGCATTCGGTCGTCTTATGGTGATCCTGGTGGTGCTTCAATTTTCAACACTTGTAACAAGCTCGAGCTCTATTTTTTCTATGTAGTGGGGGTAATCCCACATGCATGGAGTGTAAACATCTAAATAAACAAATGTTTACAAAATTCATGACGTGTAGTGCATGGTCTTTTGGTCCATGTGGAATTCCTCCTTACCTCTCAAACTTGACGCTTTGGTGCTTTCTATAGGCTCTTGATGCTTGGATTCTTGTTGACTAGCATTTGGTAATGTTGTGTGGCCGCAAACACATGTTGTATGTTCATGGCAGGTGTTGGAGATTGGCTCCCAGCTAATAACTTTTGCTAAAATAATCATTAAGTCTATAAAAGAAAACCGAGAGTATAAAACTTGACCATATACACCAAATATGACTTTATAATACCATTTCTATTTTGCCAGAAAACTACCTTTTAATCCACAGGCAATGATCCTTACTTAATATCATCTTTAAACATATTTTACTAGTACAAAGGCCAATATATCTCAAACAATGCATCATAGCACTATGCCAAGGGTGTATAGAATAAGAAATTCCACCCTTCCTGTACCTCCTCTCTAATGAGGCGAGTTAAAAGATCAGCACTACTTCTAGCATATGCAATACCGGTGCTCTCGAAAACCACTTTTTGGTGCTACAAGAATAACCCCATTCCTGCAACAAGGAAAAAATTGAATATTTAGTATTTGGATAAAAACATTGGCTCCTTCTAGGGATGACATGCTCCCTGGGAGATGCCAAGAACAAGCAGACCATTGTGCCTTTTCGTTCTATCCATCTGTGAAACGCAACCTGCAAATTTTTTCCTCTGCAAACATCCACATTTATGCTATGCCTAGTCCATTGGGCTTGTGGAGTCATCCATACTGTCCCCAGATATTTGCAATCTTTATTTGAATTTTGAACACACTACTAAAAACAAAATTACTGTTGTGAACTAACAAACTGAAAAGATTCTTCATACTTGTATGATGAGCTTATTCTTCTGTCTTATTCCTACTTCTAACAAGTAAAAACTGGCTAATCATGTGAAATCATGCTTCCAGTGAAACAATGATAACATCTAGCCAGATGTAAAAACTCTGTGTATGCAGAATAAGATCAAAGAAAATTTCATTATGTGTAACAAAATTTTAACTTGTAACACATACTTACAACCACCATCTTCTTTGATTCAAAATTTTGCAAGGCTGAAATCTTCTGACAAACATGATTCCATATAAAAATCTACCGGATCATAGAAAAAAGTAGATTGATAACCAAATACGTTTACCTCTACCTGTTACTCAATGTTTACTTCAACTTCTGATGTATGGATGTCATATACAACTTTCTGCAAATATGGATATAGTTGTGAGTTGATTTTACTGTTAATATCTTCTCCATAAGTGATACCAATTTTATGTTCGTGAGGTGTTGCAAACAGAAAAGAAGATCTGAAATCTTCAGCCATATCCATGTAGACAACCACAGGATCATGCCAATTATGTTGTATCTTCAACTGATACAAAAAAAAAAAAAATCCGCTCCTCTGTTATATATGTTCCACTTGTCAAACTACACTCCATATGATCTGTTGAAAAGAAGGTATGACCAAGATCTGCATTATCATAATCAAAAGCAATAAAATCATCTTGATTCTACTCAGAAATTTCTGGGACAACAACAATGTCATCATGATAATCAACAGGTTGATCTTCTTCTTCCATGTTGCCTTTAGATTCATAATTTCCATGCACTAACTCAGGTTGTTCATAGATGAGTGTTGGGTATGTGTTATATTCGGGCCGACATATTTCCGTCGGGCCGACATATTTCCGGGACGACATATTTCCGGGACCACATGATATTAGGTCGTTTTTCGGCACATGGTTTTCGGCCAATGGTTTTCTATTTCCGGTTAAGGAATTAGGGTTTTGGACTAATCCAAGTCATTGGGTTAGGGTTTTGGATGCCATTGGCTCCTATATGTATATTGTATTGTAAACAATGTAACACAATGTATGAATATAATATATGTTGGTTTTCCCGGTTTGGGTTTCCAGGTGAAAAATCTTTGTGTAATGTTTGTATTTGCCATTGTATCTTTTCTGTTCTTTTCTGAATATCAGTTTGCAGTAGATATTGTACAAGGTTAGGATTTACAATGAGGAGGTTGAATGCCTTCATGAATCTGCTGGTCAGATTTTGTCACCATAAAGACATCAGGCTCTAAAATGTCAATATTATCATCATTATATTCATCAAATATAGGTTGACTCGGAAAATTTTCGAAGAACTGAAAATCAGAAACCCTTTTTTTCACAGTCATCTTGAAAGGATGAATGCATAAGTTCATCTTGGTTATCATACAAATCTTGACCATAAAGCACATATGAGAAGTCATCAAACACATCTATAGTTGTTGGCTTTTCTTCCTCATTTACAACATGATATAAAGTATCATAGTTACACATTTCAAAATCGGAATGTTGAAAGTCCTTCTGCTGCAAAACAGATTTATGAAAAGATACAACTAACAATAAATCATCTTCTTCTTCCTCTGCCTTATAATCATTTTCATTTGAGATCAAAGTAATAGGTACATAAGGAGAAAGATCTAGATCATTCTCAATTACACAATCATTGATATTATCATCAACTATATCTTGAAGATCATCCTCACTAATATGATTTTCATTCTTGCAAACAAAAGAAAAATCTGCTTTCTGTTGAATATGCTTCTCAAATACATCACAACAATTTTCAAAAACACTTTCAGCTAGAAATTTTTCTTTACAAAATAAATTGAAAGCATCATGAAAACTTTTCGTTGATTTGATACTTGAAGCTGGAACAAATTTGCACCAGTCAAGGGTTGCTCCCTTCAATGAATTTTTGAAAAGATTGATCTGGACATCCTCATGCACAATCTGATGTTCATGAACAAACTCATGAAAATCAAGCAGATGTTGGGTCAAAACCTCCCAATCTTCGCCTTTAAATGTAGGAAGGATACCTTCCCATTCATCTATGCTAAGCATTGGGTTTGGAAAACCAAGTACATATGAAAATTCACAAAAGGAAAACCTTTAAGCCAAAATGGATTCCATACTTGGATCCCCAGTGGAGTCACCTATTAATCTTTAGACAGTGAAGTCGCCATGGTGAAAGATCTGTAGTCAAGCACATGTCCTCTTCTTATTCACCATCAAGAAGTGGATCAGATCATTGTCCTTCTCCCATGGAATATTTCTTCATTGCTTTGTCCTCAACAACGGTGCCAAAAGATGTTAGTCCCTAAAGTTGCACTTGACTGCTAAGGGCAAGCTAGGGCATCATCAAATTATTGCAATGGTTTTTATGGATAAATGTATATTGGTTTTGAAAAGGTTGGAGGTTTCAGTAGTAAATAAAGAAAGAGAATATCAATCTCTGATTGTAAATAAGTTCTGATCACACTTACTTAGTCAATGGCAGTGAATTTAATAAAACAGATAAAACCATAAGAAAGAAATATGCAAGTGTCCAATCTATTCACTCACATAGGAAGATTCATGATCCTAAATTTCATTCATACACAGAGAATAAGGTAATCAAAAAAAAGTCTTGGAATGGGAAAGAAATCAGTGAAAGCTTCATTGCCTTATCAACATAACAAGATATATTCAATGCATCACAAAGATAACATGTTTTTTAAAGTAAGAAAAGGAAGAATGAGAGTAGAAGAGAAAGTCTTCTCATCAAAAGGGTTGTAGCATTGAGTGTAAAATGAAAAAGTTCCTGCTTTACAATCATAAAAGAGAGTCTTAGTCTTGCATTCTTGATTTCTAGTGAACCCTCTTGGGCCTTCAGAAACTCTGAATTTCCCCCCTTTTACATGATCTTGTTCATCTAGTATATAGAAATTACATAAGTTACATACATTTATTGTCAACCTAATAATCAGGGATAGATTATAAGTAACTCCTAGAAACCCTGAGGGTGAACGTCTACCTTATCTACTTATAGTCAATAGTTGTAATAGAAAACCCCAATTTCTAGGTACCCAGATCTACACTAGAATAGGTATTTAACAAACAAGTTCCACCTGGCAAATTGGTTTTCTTTTCCTCTGATCCTCAGTGATTGTTCTGATTTCTATCTTGACTCAACAAGTGAACAGGTCGAATAGATAGTTGGTCCAATAGTTGTCCTCCAAACAAAGCATTTCTGATAAGGTTTAAAACACCATGTAGATTGCTTCTAACATATTCCTTTCATGTACTAGTTGAGCTGCAAAATATTGGTGCTATAATAGGTTTTGGAAGGACCATCATCCTTTGGAGTCTCCATATGTATCATATGCAAATGTTTCACAACCCCCTTACTCATATCTCATAATTTTCATCTTCTTCTGATTAGATATTTTCTCAGACATGCCATGTGTCTCAAACTACTGGAGGTAGTTGAAGCTTATCCCCTGGATCTGGAAATTGATGACCACATGTCTATCTGATTGTTGGTTATCTGCCTGAAAAAGGGATGCTCTGTCATGTGCTAAACTTGCTTTATGTATTGCACAAGTTGCATTTTTGTATTTTTCCTCCAACTGTAGTGGAACCAACCTGTGTGTTGCCCTTTTCTTTAGAAATATCCACAACCTTTATTTGGATATTAATTGTAGGTAAGAATTGTGATCTTGAAGAAATCCTGACTTGTTTTTGAAAAGAAATATATATATTCGGTAGAGCATCTATATGTTCCATGCCTCGCCACCAATGATATTGACACAGGACATACATCATGTTTCAGAGAGATGCATGCATCTCATTTCTAGACAATACTCAATTTTTTCATCAGTAGTTTCTGGAGCTGCATGTACCAGGTCTCCAATCAGGCTTAAATCTCTTACCCATTCTCAATTTTAAACACAATAAATACAAGTAACAATTGCACGCCCAAGTGCCCAAATATATACACAATATTGATCAAACTATGTTGATGATGCTCTTTGCATTTGTTGTCACCATGCTAGAGTTAAATGGGGATGACTGCTCTCTAAAGAAGACTTTTGAGATTCACTTGGAGAATAATATCTTCATCCACTGAGATCAATGTTGGCCATTTCATAGATGGAAATCATAATATCATGGACCCTATGTAAGCTTGTGGCATCTATGGCAATGTTTAAGATCTTCGATGATACACCAGGGCCAAGAGGAAACTCATCCAATGTCATGTTGCTTGTTGTAGAAACCTGAAAATGTTCAAAGCTGTGTTGTTTCCTTACAACTTCCTTTTCCCTTTATGCAACATGTCTTCGAAGAAATTCTCTTTCTATGGTTTCCTCTGTTGAAAATTCCCCTCTAATCACTCGGCCTCGAGAGCACTTTCATCATTATTTGACAGTTGGATGCTCTGAAACAAAACACCAATATGCTAATGCTTTGGAATGACCCAAAAAATTGGCAGTGTTCTAACACTTGGTATTGAATGTTTTTCACTCCCAATTGACATCTTAATCCCAGTTTTTAGTATACCTAATACTTGGCATGGTCATCTTATGGCGATCCTGGTGGTGCTTCAATTTTCAACACTTGTAACTAAAATCGAGCTCTATTTTTTCTGTGTAGTGGGGGTAATCCCACATGCATGGAGAGTAAACATATAAATAAACAAATGTTTACAAACTTCATGACGTGTAGTGCATGGTCTTTTGGTCCATGTGGAATTCCTCCTTACCTCTCAAACTTCACGCTTTGGTGCTTGTTATAGGCTCTTGATGATTGCATTCTTGTTGACTGGTGTTCAGTAATGTTGTGTGGTTGCAAACCTGTGTTATATGTTGATGGCAGGTGCTGGAGATTGGCTCCCAGCCAATAACTTTTGCTAAAATAATCATTAAGTCCGTAAAATAAAACCGAGAGCATAAAACTTGACCATATAAACCAAAAATGGCTTTATAATACCATTTCTATTTTGCCAGAAAATTGTCTTTTAATCCACAAGCAATGATCCTTACTTAATATCAGCTTTAAACATATTTTACTAGTACAAAGGCCAATATATCTCAAACAAGGCATCATAGCACTATGTCAAGGGTGTATATAATAAGAACTTCCACCCTTCCTGTACCTCCTCTCTAATGTGGCAAGTTAAAATATCAGCACTACTTCTAGCATATGCAATATCGGTGCTCTAGAACAACACTTTTCGGTGCTACAGGAATAACACCATTCCTGCAACAAGGAAAAAAATGAATATTTAGTATCTGGATACTAACATTGGCTCCTTTTGGGGATGACATGCTCTCTGCGAGTTGCCAAGAACAAGCAAACCATTGTGCCTTTCTATTCTATCCATATTTGCAACACAACCTGCAAAATTTTGCCTCTGCAAACATCCACATTTATGCTATGCCTAGTCCATTGGGCTTGTGGAGTCATTCATACTATAACCAGATCTCTTCAATCTTTATTTGAATTTTGAACACACTACTGAAAACAAAATTATTGTTGTGAACTAACAGACTGAAAAGAATCTTCATACTTGTATGATGAGCTTATTCTTCTATCTTATTCCTACTTCTAACCAGTAAAAACTAGCTAATCATGTGAAATCATGCTTCCAATGAAACCATGATAACATCCAGCCAAATGTAAAAAATCCTTGTATGTAGAATAAGATCAAAGAAAACTTCATTATGTGTAACAGAATTTCAACTTGTAACGCATACTTACAACCACCATCTTCTTTGATTCAAAATTTTGCAAGGCTGAAATCTTCTGAGAAACATGATTCCATATAAAAATCTACCAGATCATAGAAAAAATAAGTAGATTGATAACCAAATACGTTTACCTCTACTTGCTACTCAATGTTTACTTCAACTTCTGATGTATGGATGTCATATACAACTTTCTACAAATATGGATATAGTTGTGAGCTGATTTTACTGTTAATTACTTCTTGTTTAATATCTTCTCCGTAAGTGATACCAATTTTGTGTTCATGAGGTGTTGCAAACAGAAAAGAAGATCTGAAATCTTTATCCATATCCATGTAGACAACCACAGGATCATGTCAATTATGTTGCATCTTTAACTAATACAAAAAAACTTTTCTGCTCCTCTGTGATATCTGTTCCACTTGTCAAACTAAACTCCATATGAACTTTTGAAAAGAAGGTATGACCAAGATCTGCATTATCATAATCAAAAGCAATAAAATCATCTTGATTCTGCTCAGAAATTTTTGGGACAACAACAATGCCATCATTATAATCAATAGGTTGATCTTCTTCTTCCATGTTGCCTTCAGATTCATAATTTCCATGCACTAGCTTAGGTTGTTCGTAGATGAGGAGTTGAATTCCTTCATGAATCTGCTGGTCAGATTCTATTGCCATAAAGACATCAAGATCTAAAATGTCAAGATTATCATCACTATACTCATCAAATATAGGTTGACTCAGAAAAATTTCTGAGAACTGAAAATCAGAAACCTTTTCTTCACAATCATCTTGAAAGTATGAATGCATAAGTTCAACTTGGTTATCATACGAAACGTGACCATAAAGCACATATGAACAGACATCAAACACATTTATAGTTGTTGGTTTTTCTTCCTCATTTACAACATGATATAAAGTATCATAGTTACACATTTCAAAATTGGAATGTTGAAAATCCTTCTGTTGCAAAACATATTTATGAAAAGATGCAGCTAACAATAAATCATCTTCTTCTTCCTCTGCCTTATAATCCTTTTTGTTTGAGATCAAAGTAATAGGTACATAAGGAGAAATATCTAGATCATTCTCAGTTACACAATCATTGATATTCTCATCGACTATATCTTGAAGATCATCCTCACTAACATGATTTTCATTCTTGCAAACAGAAGAAAAATCTTCTTTTTGTTGAATATGCTTCTCAAATACATCACAACAATTTTCAAAAAGAATTTCAACTTGAATTTTTTCTTTACAAAATAAATTGAAAGCGTCATGAAAACTTGCCAATGATTTGATACTTGAAGCTGGAAGAGATTTTCACCAGTCAAGGGCTTCTCCCTTCAATGAATATCTAAAAAGCTTGATATGGACATCCTCATGCACAATCTGATGTTCATGAACAAACTCATGAAAATCCAGCATATGCTCAGTCGAAACCTCCCAATAGTTGCCTTTAAATGTAGGAAAGATAAAGATACCTTCCCATTCATCTCTTCTAAGCATTGGGTTTGGAAAACCAACTACATCTGAAAATTCACAAAAGGAAAACCTTTGAGCCAAAATGGCTTCCATACTTGGATCCCCAGTGGAGTCACATATTAATCTTTAGACAGTGGAGTCGCCATGGTGAAATATCTATAGTCAAGCACATGTCCTCTTCATGTTCACCATCAAGAAGCAGATCTTATCGTTGTCGTTCTCCCAGGGAAGATTTCTTCACTGCTTTGTCCCCGACAATGGCGCCAAAAGATGTTAGTCCCTAAAGTTTCACTTGACTACTAAGGGAAATCTAGGGCATCATCAAATTATTTCAATGGTTTTTATGGATAAATGTATATTGGTTTTTGAAAAGGTTGGAGGTTTCAGTAGTAAATAAAGAAAGAGAATATCAATCTCTAATTGTAAATAAGTCCTGATCACACTTACTTAGTCAATGGAAGTCAATTTAATAAAATAGATAAAACCATAAGAAAGAAATATGAAAGTGTCCAATATGTTCACTCACATAGGAAGATTCATGATCCTAAATGGCATTCAGAAAAAGAGAATAAGGTACTCAAAAACAAGTCTTGCAATGGGAAAGAAATCAATGAAATCTTCATTGCCTTATCAGCATAACAATATATATCCAATGCATCACAAAGATAACATGTTTTTTAAAGTAAGAAAATGAAGAATGAGAGTAGAAGAGAAAGTCTACTCATCAAAAGGGTTGTAGCATTGAGTGTAAAATGAAAAAGTTCATACTTTACAATCATAAAAGAGAGTCTCAGTCATGCATTCCTGATTTCTATTGAACCCTCTCGGGCCTTCAGAAACTCTGAATTTCCCCCCTTTTACATGATCCTGTTCATCTAATATATAGAAATTACATAAGTTACATACATTTATTGTCAACCTGATCATCAGGGACAAATTATAAGTAACTCCTAGAAACCCTGAGGGTGAACTTATACCTTATCTACTTATAGTCAATAGTTGCAACAAGTAACCCCAATTTCTAGGTACCCAAATCTACACTAGAATAGGTCTTTAACAAACAAGTTCCACGTGGAAAATTGGTTGCCTTTTCCTCTGATCCTCAGTGATTGTTCTGATTTCTATCTTGACTCAACAAGTGAACAGGTCGAATAAATAGTTGGTCCAATAGTTTTCCTCCAAACAGAGAATTTTTGATAAGGTTTAAAATACCCTCTAGATTGCTTCTAACATATTCCTTTCACATACTAGCTGAGATGCAAAATATTTGTGCTATAATAGGTTCTGGAAGGACCATCATATTTTGGAGTCTCCATATGTATCATATGAAAATCTGTCACAACCCCCTTACTCATATCTCATAATTTTCATCTTCCTCCGATTAGATATTTTCTCAAACATGCCATGTGTATTGAACTATTGGAGGTCGTTGAAGCTTATACCCTGGATCTGGAAACTGATGACCACATCTCTATCTAACTGTTGGTTCTTTGCCTGAAAAAGGGATGCTCTGTCATGTGCTAAACTTTCTTTCTGTATTGCACAAGCTGCATTTTTGTATTCTTCCTTGAGTTGCAGTTGAACCAACCTGTGTGTTGCTCTTTTCTTTAGAAATCTCCACAACCTTTATTTGGATATTAATTGTAGGTAAGGATTGTGATCTTGAAGCAATCTTGATTTGTTTTTGAAAATAAAGATATATATTCGATAGAGCATCTATCTTTTCCATGCCTCACCACCAATGACACTGACACGGGACATCCATCATGTTTCAGAGAGATGCATGCATCTCATTTCTAGACAATACTCAATTTTTTCATCAGTAGTTTCTGGAGCTGCATGTACCAGGTCTCCAATCAAGCTTAAATGTCTTATCCATTCTCAATTTTAAACACAAGAAATACAAGTAACAACTACACCCCCAAGTGCCCAAATAGATACACAATATTGAATAAACTATGTTGATGATTCTCTTTCCATTTGTTGTCACCATGCTAGAGTTAAATGGGGATGTCTGCTCTCCGAAGAAGCCTTTCGAGATTCACTTGGAGAATAATATATTCATCCACTGAGATCAACGTTGGCCATTGCATAGATGGAAATCATAAGATCATGGACCCTAAGTAATCTTGTGGCATCTATGGCAACGTTTGAGATCTTCGATGATACATCAGGGCCAAGAGGAAACTCATCCAATGTCATGTTGCTTGTTGCAGAAACCTAAAAACGTTCAAAGTTTTGTTATTTCCTTACAACTTCCTTTTCCCTTTATGCAACATGTCTTCGAAGAAATTCTCTTTCTATGGTTTCCTCTGTTGAAAATTCCCCTCTAATCACTCGACCTCGAGAGCACTTTCATCATTATTTGACAGTTGGATGCTCTGAAACAAAACACAAATATGTTAATGCTTTGGAATGACCCAGAAACTTGGCGTTGTTCTAACACTTGGTATTGAATGTTGTGTGCTCCCAATCGACATATTAATCCCAGTTTTTAGTATACCCAATACTTGGCATTCATTCATCTTATGGCGATCATGGTGGTGCTTCAATTTTCAACACTTGTAACTAAGCTCGAGCTCTATTTTTTCTGTGTAGTGGGGGTAATCCCACATGCATGGAGAGTAAACATATAAATAAACAAATGTTTACAAACTTCATGACGTGTAGTGCATGGTCTTTTGGTCCATGTGGAATTCCTCCTTACCTCTCAAACTTGACGCTTTGGTGATTGCTATAGGCTCTTGATGCTTGGATTTTTGTTGACTGGTGTTCAGTAATGTTGTGTGGTTGCAAACCCGTGTTGTATGTTGATGGAAAGTGCTAGATATTGGCTCCTCGCCAACAATTTTTTCTAAAATAATCATTAAGTCTGTAAAATAAAACCGAGAGCATAAAACTTGATCGTATAAACCAAAAATGGCTTTATAATACCATTTATATTTTGCCATAAAATTGCCTTTTAATCCACATGCAATGATCCTTACTTAATATCATCTTTAAACATATTTTACTAGTACAAAGGCCAATATATCTCAAACAAGGCATCATAGCAATATGTCAAGGGTGTATAGAATAAGAACTTCCACCCTTCTTGTACCTCCTCTCTAATGAGGTGAGTTAAAAGCTCAGCACTACTTCTAGCATATGCAATACCGGTGCTCTAGAACAACACTTTTCGGTGCTACAGGAATAACCCCATTCCTGCAACAAGGAAAAAATTGAATATTTAGTAGTTGGATACTAACATTGGCTCCTTCTGGGGATGACATGCTCCCTGCAAGCTGCCAAGAACAAGAAGACCATTGTGCCTTTATGTTCTATCCATCTATGCAACGCAACCTGTAAACTTTTTCCTCTGCAAACATCCACATTTATGCTATGCCTAGTCCATTGGGCTTGTGGAGTCATTCATATTGTCACTAGATCTCTGCGATCTTTATTTGAATTTTGAACACGCTACTGAAAACAAAATTACTATTGCGAACTAACAAACTAAAAATAATCTTCATACTCATATGATGAGCTTAATCTTATGTCTTATTCCTACTTCTAACCAGTAAAAACTGACTAATCATGTGAAATCATGCTTCCAATGAAACCATGATACCGTCCAGCCGACTGTAAAAACTCCTTGTATGCAGAATAAGATCAAAGAAAAATTCATTTTGTGTAACATAATTTCAATTTGTACCACATACTTACAACCACCATCTTCTTTGATTCGAAATTTTGCAAGGCTAAAATCTTCTGAGAAACACGATTCCATATAAAAATCTATTGGATCATAGAAAAAAGAAGTAGATTGAAATTTTACCTCTACTTGCTGCTCAATGTTTACTTCAACTTCTGATGTATGGATGTCATATACAACTTTCTGCAAATCTGGATATAGTTGTGAGTTGATTTTACTGTTAATTACTTCTTGTTTAATATCTTCTCTGTAAGCGATACCAATTTTTTGTTCATGAGGTGTTGCAAATAGAAAAGAAGATCTAAAATCTTCAGCCATATCCATGTAGACAACCACAGGATCATGCCAATTATGTTGCATATTCAACTGATACAAAAAACATTTCTGCTCCTCTGTGATATATGTTCCACTTGTCAAACTACACTCCATCTAATCTGTTGAAAAGAAGGTATGACCAAGATTTGCATTATCATAATCAAAAGAAATAAAATCATCTTAATTCTGCTTAGAAATTTCTAGGACAACAACAATGTCATCATGATAATCAACAGGTTGATCTTCTTCTTCCATGTTGCCTTCAGATGCATAATTTCCATGCACTAGCTCAGGTTGTTCATAGATGAGGACTTGAATTCCTTCATGAATCTGCTAGTCAGATTCTGACACCATAAAGACATCAGGCTCTAAAATGTGAAGATTATCGTCACTATACTCATCAAATATAGGTTGACTTGGAAAAATTTCTAAGAACTGAAAATCAGAAGCCTTTTCTTCACAGTCATCTTGAAAGGATGAATGCATAAGTTCAACTTGGTTATCATATGAATCTAGACCATAAAGCACATATGAACAATCATCAAACACATCTATAGCTGTTGGTTTTTCTTTCTCGTTTACAACACGATATAAAGTATCATAGTTACACATTTCAAAATCAGAATGTTGAAAATCCTTCTGCTGCAAAACAAATTTATGAAAAGATACAGCTAACAATAAATCGTCTTCTTCTTCCTCTGCCTTATAATCCTTTTCATTTGAGCTCAAAGTAACAGGTAAATAAGGAGAAAGATCTAGATCATTCTCGGTTACACAGTCATTGATATTCTCATCGACTATATCTTGAAGATCATCCTCACTAACATGATTTTCATTCTTGCAAACAGAAGAAAAAATTGCTTTCTATTGAATATGCTTCTCAAATACATCACATAAATTTTCAAAAAGGCTTTCAGCTGGAAATTTTTCTTTACAAAATAAATTGAAAGCATCATGAAAACTTGCCAATGGTTTGATACTTGAAGATCGAAGAGATTTTCACCAGTCAAGGGTTGCTCCCTTCAATGAATATCTGAAAAGATTGATTTGGACATCCTCATGCACAATATGATGTTCATGAACAAACTCATGAAAATCCATCAAATGCTCGGTCGAAACCTCCTAATATTCGCCTTTAAATGTAGGAAGGATACCTTCCCATTCATCTCTGCTAAGCATTGGGTTTGGAAAACCAACTACATCCGAAAATTCACAAAAGGAAAACCTTTGAGACAAAATGGCTTCCATACTTAGATCCCCAATGGAGTCACCTATTAATCTTTAGACAATGGAGTCGCCATGGTGAAAGATCTGCAGTCAATCACATGTCCTCTTCTTGCTCACCATCAAGAAGCGGATCAGATCATTGTCGTTCTCCCAGGGAAGATTTCTTCGTTGCTTCATCCCCGACAACAGCGCCAAAATATGTTAGTCCCTAAAGTTGCACTTGTTTGCTAAGGGAAAGCTAGGGCATCATCAAATTATTGCAATGGTTTTTTTGGATAAATGTATATTGATTTTTGCAAAGGTTGGAGGTTTCAGCAGTAAATAAAGATGGAGAATATTAATCTCTGATTGTAAATAAGTTCTGATCACACTCACTAAGTCAATGGAAGTCAATTTAATAAAACAGATAAAACCATAAGAAATAAATATGCAAGTGTCCAATATGTTCACTCACATAGGAAGATTCATGATCCTAAATGTCATTCAGAAATATAGAATAAGGTACTCAAAAAAAAATCTTGGAATGGCAAAGAAATCAGTGAAATCTCCACCGCCTTATCAATATAACAAGATATATTCAATGCATCACAAAGATAACATGTTTTTTAAAGTAAGAAAAGGAAGAATGAGAGTAGAAGAGAAATTATGCTCATCAAAAGGGTTGTAGCATTGAGTGTAAAATGAAAAAGTTCATGCTTTACAATCATAAAAGAGAGTCTCAGTCATGCATTCCTGATTTCTATTGAACCCTCTCGGGCCTTCAGAAACTCTGAATTTCCCCCCTTTTACATGATCTTGTTCATCTAATATATAGAAATTACATAATTTACATACATTTATTGTCAACCTGATCATCAGGGACAAATTATAACTAAGTCCTAGAAACCCTAAGGGAGAACCTCTACCTTATCTACTTATAGTCAATAGTTGCAATAGAAAACCCCAATTTCTAGGTACCCAGATCTACACTAGAATAGGTCTTTAACAAACAAGTTCAACCTGGAAAATTGGTTGTCTTTTTCTCTGATCCTCAGTGATTGTTCTGATTTCTATCTTGACTCAATAAGTGAACAGGTCAAATAGATAGTTGGTCCAATAGTTGTCCTCCAAACAGAGCATTTCTGATAAGGTTTAAAATACCATGTAGATTGCTTCTAACATATTCCTTTCACGTACTAGTTGAGCTGCAAAATATTCATGCTATAATAGTTTCTGGAAGGGCCATCATCCTTTGGAGTCTCCATATGTATCATATGCAAATCTGTCACAACCCCCTTACTCATATCTCATAATTTTCATCTTCTTCCGATTAGATATTTTCTCATACATTCCATGTGTCCCAAACTACTGGAGGTCGTTGAAGCTTATCCTCTAGATCTGGAAACTGGTGACCACATGTCTATATAACTGTTGGTAATCTACCTAAAAAGGGGATGCTCTGTCATGTGCTAAACTTGCTTTCTGTATTGCACAATTTGCATTTTTTGTATTCTTCCTCCAGCTGCAGTGGAACCAACCTATGTGTTGCCCTCTTCTTTAGAAATCTCCACAACCTTTATTTGGATATTAATTGTAGGTAAGGATTGTGATCTTGAAGCAATCTCGACTTTTTTTTGAAAAGAAAGATATATATTCGATATATCATCTATCTGTTCCATGCCTCGCCACCAATGATATTGACACATGACATCCATCATGTTTCAGAGAAATGAATGCATCTCATTTCTAGACAATACTCAATTTTTTCATCAGTAGTTTATGGTGCTGCATGTACCAGGTCTCCAATCAGGCTTAAATGTCTTACCATTCTCAATTTTAAACACAAGCAACACAAGTAACAACTGCACCCCCAAGTGCCCAAATAGATACACAATATTGATCAAACTCTGTTGATGGTGCTCTTTGCATTTGTTGTCACCATGCTAGAGTTAAATGGGGATGACTTCTCTCCGAAGAAGACTTTCGAGATTCACTTGGAGAAGAATATCTTCATCCACTGAGATCGTCATTGGCCATTGCATAGATGGAAATCATAAGATCATGGACCCTAGGTAAGCTTGTGGCATCTATGGCAACGTTTGAGATCTTTGATGATACACCAGGGCCAAGAGGAAATTCATCCAATTTCATGTTGCTTGTTGTAGAAACCTGAAAATGTTCAAAGTTGTGTTGTTTCCTTACAACTTCCTTTTCCCTTTCTACAACATCTCTTCGAAGAAATTCTCTTTCTATGGTTTCCTCTGTTGAAAATTCCCTTCTAATCACTCACCCTTGGGAGCACTTTCATCATTATTTGACAATTGAATGCTCTGAAACAATACACCAATATGGTAATGCTTTGGAATGACCCGAAAACTTGGCGTTGTTATAACACTTGGTATTGAATGTTTTGTGCTCCCAATCGAAATATTAATCCCAATTTTTAGTATACCTAATACTTGGCATTCGTATGTCTTATGGCGATCCTGGTGGTGCTTCAATTTCCAACACTTGTAACTAAGCTCGAGCTCTATGTTTTCTGTGTAGTGGGGGTAATCCCACATGCATGGAGAGTAAACATCTAAATAAACAAATGTTAACAAACTTCATGACGTGTGGTGCATGGTCTTTTGGTCCATGTGGAATTGCTCTTTACCTCTCAATCTTGAAGCTTTGGTGCTTACTATAGGCTCTTGATTCTTGGATTCTTGTTGACTTGTGTTCGGTAATGTTGTGTGGATGCAAACCAGTGTTGTATGTTGATGGCAGGTGTTGGAGATTCCCTCCCGGCGAATAACATTTTATAAAATAATCATTAAGTCTGTAAAAGAAAACTGAGAGCATAAATCTTGAGCATATAAACCAAAAATGGATTTATAATACCATTTCTATTTTGCCAGAAAACTTCATTTTAATCCACAGGCAATGATCCTTACTTAATATCATCTTTAAACATATTTTACTAGTACAAATGCCAATATATCTCAAACAAGGCATCATAGCACTATGTCAAGGGTGTATAGAGTAAGAAATTCCACCCTTCATGTACCTCCTCTCTAATGAGGCGAGTTAAAATATCAGCACTACTTCAAGCATATGCAATATCGGTGCTCTGGAACAACACTTTTCGGTGCTAAAGGAATAACCTCATTCCTGCAACAAGGAAAAAATTGAATATTTAGTATCTGGATACTAATATTGACTCCTTCTAGGGATGACATGCTCCCTACGAGCTGCCAAGAACAAGAATACCATTGTGCCTTTCCATTCTATCCATCTGTGCAACACAACCTGCAAAATTTTGCTTCTGTAAACATCCACATTTATGCTATGTCTATTCCATTGGGCTTGTGGAGTCATTCATATTGTCACCAGATCTCTGCAATCTTTATTTGAATTTTGAACACACTACTGAAAACAAAATTACTGTTGCGAACTAACAAACTGAAAAGAATATTCATACTCGTATGATGAGCTTATTCTTTTTTCTTATTCCTACTTCTAACCAGTAAAAACTGGCTAATCATGTGAAATCATGCTTCCAGTGAAAGCATGATAACATCCAGCCGAGTGTAAAAAATCCTTGTATGCAGAATAAGATCAAAGAAAACTTCATTGTGTGTAACAAAATTTTAACTTGTAACACATACTTACAACCACCATCTTCTATGATTTAAAATTTTGCAAGGCTGAAATCTTCTGAGAAACATGATTCCATATAAAATTCTACCGGATCATAGAAAAAAGAAGTAGATTGATAACCAAATATGTTTACCTCTACTTGTTGCTCAATGTTTACTTCAACCTCTGATGTATGGATGTCATATACAACTTTCTGCAAATATGGATATAGATGTGAGCTGATTCTACTGTTAATCACTTCTTGTTTATTATCTTCTCTGTAAGCGATATCAATTTTCTATTCATGAGGTGTTGCAAACAAAAAAGAATATATGAAATCTTTAGCCATATCCATGTAGACAACCACAGGATCATGCCAATTATGTTGCATCTTCAATTGATACAAAAACCTTTTCTGCTCCTATGTGATATTTGTTCCACTTGTCAAACTACACTCCATTTGATCTATTGAAAAGAAGGTATGACCAAGATCTGCATTATCATAATCAAAAGAAATAAAATCATCTTGATTATGCTCAGAAATTTATGTGACAACACCAATGTCATCATGATAATCAATAGGTTGATCTTCTTCTTCCATGCTGCCTTCAGATGCATAATTTCCATGCACTAGCTCAGGTTGTTCATAGATGAGGAGTTGAATGCCTTCACGAATCTGTTGGTCAGATTTTGTCACCATAAATACATCAGGCTCTAAAATTTAAAGATTATAATCACTATACTCATCAAATATAGGCTGACTCGGAAAAATTTCTAAGAAATGAAAATCATAAACCTTTTCTTCACAGTCATATTGAAAGGATGAATGCATAAGTTCAGCTTGGTTATCATACGAATCTTGACCATAAAGCACATATGAACAGTGATCAAACACATCTATAGTTGTTGGTTTTTCTTCCTCGTTTACAGCATGATATAAAGTATCATAGTTAAACATTTCAAAATCGGAATGTTGAAAATCCTTCTGCTACAAAATAGATTTATGAAAAGATACAACTAACAATAAATCATCTTCTTCTTCCTTTGCATTATAATCCTTTTCATTTGAGCTCAAAGTAATAGGTACATAAGGAGAAAGATCTAGATCATTCTCAGTTACACAATCATTGATATTCTCATCGACTATATATTGAAGATCATCCTCACTAACATGATTTTCATTCTTGCAAACAGAAAAAAAAAATTGCTTTCTGTTGAATATGCTTCTCAAATACATCACAACAATTTTCAAAGAGACTTTCAGCTGGAAATGTTTCTTTACAAAATAAATTGAAAGCATCATGAAAACTTGCCAATGATTTAATACTTGAAGCTGGAAGAGATTTGCACCAGTCAAGGGTTTCTCCCTTCAATGAATATCTGAAAAGCTTGATATGCACATCCTCATGCACAATCTGATGTTCATGAAAAAACTCATGAAAATTCAGCAAATGCTCAGCCGGAACCTCCCAATATTCACTTTTAAATGTAGGAAGGATACCTTCCCATTCATCTCTGCTAAGAATTGGGTTTGGAAAACCAACTACATTTGAAAATTCACAAAAGGAAAACCTTTGAGCCAAAATGGCTTCCATAATTGGATCCCCAGTGGAGTCACCTATTAATATTTAGACAGTGGATTCGCCATGGTGAAAGATCTGCAGTCAAGCACATGTCCTCTTCTCGTTCACCATAAATAAGTAGATCTGATCGTTGTCATTCTCCCAAGGAATATTTCTTCATTGCTTCATCCCTGACAACAGCACCAAAAGATGTTAGTCCCTAAAGTTGCACTTGACTACTAAGGGCAAGCTAGGGCATCATCAAATTATTGTAATGGTTTTTATGGATAAATGTATATTGGTTTTTGAAAAGGTTGGAGGTTTCAACAGTAAATAAAGAAAGAGAATATCAATCTCTGATTGTAAATAAGTTATGATCACACTCACTTAAACAATGGTAGTCAATTTAATAAAACAGATAAAACCATAAGAAAGAAATATGCAAGTGTCCAATCTGTTCGATCACATAGGAAGATTCATGATCCTAAATGTCATTTAGAAATAGAGAATAAGGTACTCAAAAACAAGTCTTGGAAAGGGAAAGAAATCAGTGAAATCTTCACTCCCTTATCAACATAGCAAGATATATTCAATGCATCGCAAAGATAACATGTTTTTTAAAGTAAGAAAAGAAAGAATGAGAGTAGAAGAGAAAGTTTAATCATCAAAATGGTTGTAGCATTGAGTGTAAAATGAAAAAGTTCCTGCTTTACAATCATAAAAGAGAGTCTCAGTCCTGCATTCTTGATTTCTATTGAACCCTCTCGGGCCTTCAGAAACTCTGAATTTCCCCCCTTTTACATGATCTTGTTCATCTAATATATAGAAATTACATAAGTTACATACATTTATTGTCAACTTGATCATCAGGGACAGATTATAACTAAATCCTAGAAACCCCGAGGGCGAACTTATACCTTATCTACTTATAGTCAATAGTTGCAACAGAAAACCCCAATTTCTAGGTACCCAGATCTACACTAGAACATGTCTTTAACAAACAAGTTCCACTTGGAAAATTGGTTGTCTTTTCCTCTGATCCTTAGTGATTGTTCTAATTTCTATCTTGACTCAACAAGTGAATAGGTCGAATAGATAGTTGGTCAAATATTTGTCCTCCAAATAGAGCACTTATGATAAAGTTTAAAATACCCTGTAGATTGCTTCTAACATATTCCTTTCACGTACTAGCTGAGATGAAAAATATTTGTGCTATAATAGGTTCTGGAAGGACCACCATCCTTTGGAGTCTTCATATGTATCATATGCAAATCTGTCACAACCCCCTTATTCGATAGAGCATATATATGTTCCATGCCTCGCCACCAATGATATTGACACATGACATCCATCATGTTTCAGAGAGATGCATGCATCTCATTTCTAGACAATACTCAATTTTTTCATCAGTAGTTTCTGGAGATGCATGTACCAGGTCTCCAATTAGGCTTAAATGTCTTACCCATTCTCAATTTTAAACACAAGCAATACAAGTAACAACTGCACCACCAAGTGCCCAAATAGATACACAATATTGATCAAACTCTATTGATGATGCTCTTTGCATTTGTTGTCACCATGCTAGACTTAAATGGGGATGAATGCTCTCTGAAGAAGACTTTCGAGATTCACTTGGAGAATAATATCTTCATCCACTGAGATCATCATTGGCCATTGCATAGATGGAAATCATAAGATCATGGACCCTAGGTAATCTTGTGGCATCTATGGCAACATTTGGTATCTTCGATGATACACCAGGTCCAAGAAGAAACTCATCCAATGTCATGTTGCTTGTTGTAGAAACCTAAAAACGTTCAAAGTTGTGTTGCTTCCTTACAACTTCCTTTTCCCTTTTTGCAAAATCTCTTGGAAGAAATTCTCTTTCTATGGTTTCCTCTGTTGAAAATTCCCCTCTAATCACTCAGCCTCGGGAGCACTTTCATCATTATTTGACAGTTGGATGCTCTGAAACAAAACACCAATATGATAATTCTTTGGAATGACCCAGAAACTTAGCATTGTTCTAACACTTGGTATTGAATGTTTTGCACTCCCAATCGACATCTTAATCCCAATTTTTAGTATACCCAATACTTGGCATTCAGTTGTCTTGTGGCGATCCTGGTGGTGCTTCAATTTTCAACACTTGTAACTAAGCTCGAGCTCTATTTTTTCTGTGTAGTGGGGGTAATCCCACATGCATGGAGAGTAAACATCTAAATAAACAAATGTTTACGAACTTCATGATGTGTAGTGCATGGTCTTTTGGTCCATGTGGAATTCCTCCTTACCTCTCAAACTTGACACTTTGGTGCTTGCTATAGGCTCTTGATGCTTGGATTCTTGTTGACTAGTGTTCAGTAATGTTGTGTGGCTGCAAAACCGTGTTGTATGTTGATGGAAGGTGTTGGAGATTGGCTCCCGGCCAATAAATTTTTCTAAAATAATCATTAAGTTTGTAAACGAAAACCGAGAGCATAAAACTTGACCATTTAAACCAAAAATGGCTTTATAATACCATTTCTATTTTTCTAGAAAATTGCCTTTTAATCCACAGGCAATGATCCTTACTTAATATCAGCTTTAAACATATTTTACTAGTACAAAGGCCAATATATCTCAAACTCGGAATCATAGCACTATGTCAAGGGTGTATATAATAAGAACTTCCACCCTTCCTGTACCTCCTCTCTAATGAGGCGAGTTAAAATCTCAGCACTACTTCTAGCATATGCAATACCAGTGCTCTGGAATAACACTTTCCGTTGCTACAGGATTAACCCCATTCCTGCAACAACGAAAAAATTGAATATTTAGTATCTGGATACTAACACCTTCTATCAAAGTACAAATTGTGTGATAATGAGGCTCTTTCCTCGACTCCTTTTATGGGTCTTCATTTTCTCTCATTTTCTCCTTTGATCTGATCTTTGAGTTAGAGCCTTCAACCTCCCTGAATGGTTTGAGATTGCTTGGTAGAGTGACCATGAGGAGGGTCATATTGCAAGAGATATCAATGAATTTCTCTTTTAGCCCCGCAAATCTCTCCTCTATTGGATCTTGAGGGTTGTTGTGAACAAACTCATCTGCCGTGGCTAGGGTTCTGCGACTTTTGTTTTAAGCCAATTCCTAGATCCTACAGCTTTCCACAAATATCCCAAAGAAAATTGATCTAATACCAATATGATATGTAAACTGTCATGGAAATTCCAATGGAATAGTTCATCACGATAAATCTTGCAATATGTTGAAATCTTTAATATACTAGTTTATTTCCTTATATCTCAGATTTGTTATCTCTAGCTTATTGATCTATTTTTATAGAAAATAACTAAAATACAAAAATAAAATAATAGAGAAATGAAACAATGACATCCACACAAACAAATACAATATCAACCATGGGAAACCCAATACAAGAGAAAACTCATCTCGAAGGTGAGGTGTATGCTCTGCTCTCTTTGCTTCAGTTATCAAAATGCAAATACAAAATAATTGGAATTCACTATGGATTTTCCTATGACATTGTGGCCTGAAAGGCTACTAAAAAATATTCCTCCTCCTTTTTTATGCTCTCAAAATACCACTCCTAAGTTCTCTTCTCAATTAAAGAATAAATACATTTCTAAATAATGGAACCCCTTCTCCTTCCAGTGACCCGATATTTTGTAAAAATTTTGATACAAATTAATGTATTCCTGCGATTCTCCTGATCTAACAAGTTCTGCCTTTGTTAAATACAGAATCGCTTCTACTATTACTTTTGCGGAAGCAATTAAACCACGATCACAACCACAATGCACAAAGTGAAATATCAATAACACACAACACAGAAGTTTTACCAGGAAAACGTAAAGCTAAAAACCCCACTATCATATATTATGTATATCATGAATCATGAAACAAACTCATACAAAACTCTAATCCAAGAGATCTCAGTACCATACAATCGTCTCACACTGTCATACACAAATTAGCAAATACATGCGCCAATTTCTGTGTCCAGACAGCCTGCCTCCTCTGCACAAACTTTGCAATCCGAATTCTCACAATGAATCGAATGAATCGTTTGCACATGCTCATAAGCATATCCACTGCATGTGTGAACAAATCACAACTGATAGCCAAATGTCCCTTTCACCTATTATCTCAACTGGTGTCCATTGGAATGACATGCATGTAGTTAACCATGGAGAATCTTCAGTTTCATGCGAGTTAATTGATTGTGAGTTAATGAATAATTAATCCACTGAACTCACACTAATACAACTAAGATTAACTCACTTAACTACACTTGTAATTCTGTTACAATTCCAAATCACTCGGTTATGAATGAGATAATAGATTAATATTTATTGTCTAATTTAATTAAGGGAAAACTAAATTAGACACATGTTTCTTGTTGACTTTTCAACACTCCCTCTCAACAAGAAGGGGATTATCCTTCACCCCAATCATGTCTCTATGATATTCGAATTTGCTCCTGGTGAGCGCCTTCGTCAGAATGTCTGCATCCTGATCTTCCGTAGGAATGTATTGAAGCAACATGGTCTTCCGCTGCACACAATCTCTGAGATGATGATACCGGATATCTATATGCTTAGATCTGTCATGAAACACAGGATTAATCGAGAGTTTAATGCAACTCTAATTATCACAATAAATCACTGTCGGATCTAAGTGAGAACCAAACAAACCAACCAAGATCTTCCTCATCCAGATAGCCTCACATGCAGCTTGGCTCGCTACCATGTATTCCGCTTCCGTTGAACTAAGTGCCACTGATCTCTGTTTCCTGCTATACCAAGAAACAGCTGTAGATCTGATACTAAAGATCCCTCCTGATGTGCTCTTTCTGTCTGTTGGGCTGCCCGCCCAATCTGCATCCATGAGGCCATGCAACTTCACCTCATATGTCTGTCTGTACCATAATCCATACTCAAATGTGCCCTTTAGATATCTCAGGACATGCTTCCCCACCTTCCAAAAGAGTTTGGTAGGCTTAACCATCGCTTGACTTAGCTAGTTAACCGCATAGCAAATGTTTGGCCTCATATTCACTAAATACATTAGCGAACCCACTAACTATCGATAGACATTAGCATCCACTACCTCTCCAGAAGTAGCATCCTCTTTCCTCCAGTTTCCTGGAAGAGGAGTATCCATGGGTTTGCAGCCCTCCATGTGAAACTTACCCAGTATCTCTCTTGTATACTTTCCTTGAGACACAAAAAGTTCACCATCTCGCTATCATATTTCCAAACCAAGGAAATAATGAAGAAGGCCCAAATCCTTCATCTCAAACTCCTTTTCAAGGTCCTTCTTGCATGAGTGTATCAGTTGCTCATCACCAGTAAGTATTAAATCATCAACATAAAGCACAATGATCAAAAGCTTACCCTCCACCACAAATTGGTATAGGTTTGCATCTGCTTCACTTTTGGTAAAGCCCAATCTGGTGAAATAGTTGTCTATCTGAGTGTACCAAGCACGGGGTGCTTGCTTCAGCCCATACAGTGCTCTCTTGAGTCTGCACACATGTGACTCTCTGTCAAAGGTCTCAAAACCTTATGGCTGCTCAATGTACACTTCTTCCTCAATGATCCCGTTGAGGAATGCAGTTTTTACATCCATCTAATGAATGCGCCAGCCCATCTGTGTTGAGAGTGCAAGGATGGATCTTATGGAAGAGTACCTTGCGACAGGTGCAAAGGTCTCACCATAATCTATCCCCTTGATCTGTGAGAATCCCCGGGACACAAATCTGGCCTTGTATTTCTCCACACTCCCATCAGCAGCTTTCTTTACCTTATAGATCCATCTCGAACCTACCACTGATTTATCAATCGGTCTTGGGACAATATCCCATACACTATTTTTGACAATGGAGTCATACTCCTCTACCATAGCATCCACCCAAGTGGGGTCCTGCACTGCTTCCTGAAAGGAAGATGGTTCAGTCACAATACATTTTCTCATAAGAGCCATGTATCCAGCAAATCAATCAGGAGACTGTCTCTACCTGCGCTGTGAAATAGGGGCTCCTATATTCCGTGCAACATCTAGTCTCAATCTATCAGCTTTTGTGGTGCGCTTTCTGCCATTTCTAATGGATGGCTCTTCTTGAGTGGTTTCCTCCACTCTATGAACCTCTTCATGTGGCTGATCCACATCTTGAGACTCATCCTTGGGAACCAACAGTTCCTCTTCTGCATGCAAGTCTAGCTCCCTCTCAAGCGACAACCGCATGGCTTTCCCCTCATCGAATTTTGTATCCCGTCGCATAACAGTCATCTTACTGTTCGAAAAATACACACGATAATTATGGGGTGTTTCTGTGTACCCCAAAAATATCCCAACTTCAGCAGTCAGTTCCAACTTCTTCCTGGCATCCTTGTTTACATGCACATAAACAGATGAACCAAAAATTTTAAAATGAGAAACATCAGGTTTCTTACCAGTAAAATCTTCTTCAGGTGTACTCATGCCAAGTACTCTATGAGGACAACGGTTCTGCACAT
>ML783638.1:1254838-1283534 GCA_009831015.1 Picea engelmannii | reverse complement strand
AGTTGAGGGAAGTATCCTTAAATTATTTTAATGTCATAGTTAAACCATGGTATCACCATAACCATTAGTTGTAATATCAAATAAATGAATGTGAAGATAAATAATCAAGGTTCTCACAATAAAATTACTAATAATAAGGGAACATGACTTGATATTATGCTATCATTAAAAAAAAATTGTTGGATGAGGTGATGTTACAAATGGTATTAGAGCATGGTTTAAACCTAATGGTCTTATGGGATAAACAAGAAAATAATTTTTTCTTAATAAAACATGTACATTTGCAACGACCCCAAAGTTTTGACTACAAGTGACACAAGCAAGTGTAATTTTTATTATATTTTTAAGCACGACGACAACAATGACCCCACTTAAACAATGAAACTTGATGACGAACACAACACACGCAAATCAGGAAAAAATAAACAATGACTCAACATACTAGAACATCAAGTAACTCGACCAAACATGCAATAATCAAAGGATGGATAAAAATGACTACCCACACGACACAACCAATACGACTAGTAACTAGATACCTCTACGACACGTACAACCAAATGAAATGAGGCATTTCAAAACCAAATACCAACAACCATTACCATGAACAATGTCCACATCGGGAACCACAGAAGATTATCATTCACCTCTATTCATCGGGGCATGCAATGATACCCTCAACATGAATCATGTCGTCACAAGACGGTAGGTGCGACAGTAACCCTGGTGCAGCATACAACATTGCTTTACCCATCTCTTGAAAATTATATTTTTCCATATTCACTCTGATACAAACCAAAAACAACCATATGTTTTGTTTTTGCATGCCACATTCAATACATATGTAACAATATACATATCTATGCATTCCTACATCCACAATACCACACATTTATTCATGAGTATCTTAACATGTTCATATACATTTCAACAATTCTTCTCCGTTGCATTTATAAACATTAATAGGTCATATTTATTTTCAAATTATCTCATCACTCATACTTGAGAAATCAAAACACATGGAAAGATATGAGATCATAGAAACTCCCTTCCAATTCCTACACTTGCCAAGGGTTTCTATGATTTAGAATTGATCTAATTCTTGGACATAATACAATTCACACACACCCAAAACATCAATTTGAGTTTCCTCAGCTAAGTAGCTTTCATCATTTTTACATGCATATAAATATAAATATTCTACTTCAGATAGAAAATATCCTTTCTAAAATAATAGTAAATGGTTAAGCTAAGAAACTCCCTTTATGGTAATAATTATAGTGGTAATTATACTATTGGCTAGGTCTATCTCTTGCTCTTGTTCAATTCTTGGAGTACATATATATATTTTACGTTAATTTGATATTCCCTCAAATTACATCCAATTCTTAATAACTTATTCCCATTCTCATTGGGAATTCCTACCCTAAGAATAACCTTATCTTTCATCATTAATTTCTTCCTAGTTCATGTGAAACTTTTCATTCCTTCACATTCTTTACACAAAGGTTGTTGGTTCATATCCTAACCATCATGATTACCACTACAACTATTACACCATCACCAAAATGGAATCGTTGTCTTTTAAATGCCAATTCACAGTCACCAATTATACAGTCAACAATTACACAATCATTTTTAAAATTTGTTGTCTCTATAAAAATAAATCGTTGTCTAGTAAATGTATTTCCATGGCTATTTTGTGTTTCAATTCGTTGTTTGTTAAATAGTTCAACTCACTGTCTTAAATAAATGCATAAATCGCTATTCAATGTAGAGAAATATGCTATCCAAACACATCCATTAAATCGCTATTCCATACGTATCCATTAAATACCTATAAATTCGCTACCATTACCCAATCGCTACCCATTATCATTAAAATTTTCACTGTCATAACCATTTATTAAATTGTTGGTAAAAAATCATGATTGAATGAAACATAGGTGGGGTAGTCAATGAAAGGTGTTGGGTAAGAATTTTTGATTGATTAATACATAGGTGGGGAAGTCAATAAAAATGTAGAAGTAAATAGATCATCGTCTAAGTAAATGAGCTGGTCATGCATGTCATTGGCATAGAGCATTATAATTAATTTGCAGTTTGAAAATAATTACTATCATACAACCATTAAAATCAAATGTATATAGTCGCTCCCATTCAAGTACGAATTTTTGGTCTACATAATGCTTATTGTATTAATCGCTAAGATTAAAAACATGATATTTGCGGAGTGAAAAACTGGGTGAAATTTGTTGTGTAGAAGGACGAAAATGTTCTGCAAATGAAGAACTAAATAGATCAAGAACACCAATTTGTTGGGAGAACGTGCATAATGCAAGTCACCCTTCTCTCATGAATAATACATAGAATCAATAGCAATTAAAGGGTGAAGGTTCCATGCAGCGGCAAGGAATTTCGTTGGTTTTAAAATCCGAAAATTTTTCTGAGTAACCAAATGCAAAGAGAAGGGAAACAAATGCAGTCAATATGTGATGGAAACATAGTCTAATAAATCATTGTCCTTTACATCTATGATAATGTTGTCTTTACACATAAGATTTTGTTGTCAATTAAAGGTAGAAAAAAATGCATACACACATTCCATATAAAGCGCAGTCCTTAATATATATTGAATTCACATTCGACAAGGTTAAAATGCAGTCCTAAATAAACATTCAATTTACTGTCAACAAATATTAAATCGCAGACACAACAATTTCTCATACAAAACAGAAATGAGCGCAAACAACATATTAAAACGTTGATATTTACCGATCAAGGCATTCGGATTCATCAATCAGAACATGGAGTTTTACAATCCAAAATGCAGAAGAAATCAATCAAAAGAAAGCACAAGACCAATCATTCAAATAGGAATCAATCAACGCAGAGAGAAGTAAGGTAGATGGCTAGAAAAAAATTATCCTTCGCTCATCATCCACGCACAGAAAATGAGGGCATTAGAATCTATAGGCTATTAAACATCGAAGTGACAACCATCGATTTGACTCTTGGCTGACTACTTAGGCATGGAATGATGACCTAGGGATAACAGCAGAAGATAAAGAAAAAAATGTTCCTAATAATCGTTAAAACCCACAAAGATAAGCCAAATAAATCAGAAATTGGGTTCCCCAAAGGAAAACCATGAGAAAACAACAAGCAAGGGAATTACAATACCGAAGGAAGGCAGGTGCAAGACAGCGCATGGAAATGAAATCTTAAACGAGCACGGAGAAATAAAATAAGTAAATTTAAATTCATTGCAAGTAACAATTAAACCAACATACCTTATCCAAACACGATTTTCTCAGTGGTTTCTTTTCCATGTGCTCCATCCAGCTTCTGCGTGTTGATCGATGTGACCTCACTAGTACCTCCCAGCCAATGCTAGGGGTAATCTTCTCATGTCTGAGCCCCCCGAGCCGCAAAGGGTCCACAGAATCTATACTAGAGAACAACTAGCACCTAGCTCACCTCACAAGGTCGAGCTGCCACCGGTTACCTGATCTGGGTATCCCAACTCCCATAAGATAAGTCAGTCAAGACAAAAATTCAGCAGCATAATGTTATGCATAAAAGATGAGATCCATAGTCCTCCTCCTCCATCCTTTTTATAGAGTTTTAAAGTGATTTATTTCCCAAATTATCATTTAGTTTCTTTTTCATTATTTTGATCAGAAAAAACTTCCCCCGTACACATGTCACCCATCCCCCTAGTTGCACCAGGAATTAACTTCAATAATTATTTAATTATTCGTATTTCACTCACCCACCTAAAAACATTCCTAAAAATTCTCCTCAATGAATAAGTTCTCTTAGTGCGTGCAAGAGAGAGATGTTACATACACCCCCTCTTGGTCTAAACTTCATTCTAAAGTTTCATGATATATAAGTGCGAAAATAATGTGTATCATAAGTCTATCTATAAAAAAAAAATGGAAACTCTTGATGCATATCATATGCATCCTCCTAGGTCGCTGAGTGTGAACTATAGTTGTCCTACTGGACCTTGACCTAATCTATTGTTCAACGTTGTAGTTGTCGAATGTGATTATCCAAGATGTGGATCGGCTTAGCCGTGAGTAGACCCTCATTAGATACCTTTAAGGAACTCATTTCAATAACATGTGTATGATCACTAATATAATGTCTCAAAAAAGATTCGTGAAAGACATCGTGCATACTCCTCAAAGAATCGGGCAAGGCCAGTTGATAGGCCACGAGCCCCTTCTTCTCCACAATATCGAAAGGTCCCATTAACCTGGGAGAGAGTTTAGCACCCTTTCCAAACTTTATTGAACTCTTATGCGACTTTACGTGCAAGAATACTCGGTCACCAACTTCGTAACTACGATCAACACGGTGCACATCAACATAACTCTTTTGTTGATCCTGCGCTTATTTGATCCTTTGTCTTATTGTTTGCATTTGATATTCCATTTCTTAGATTTCTTTTGGTCCCACCATGAACCTATCCTCAAGTCGATCCCAACTCAAAGGCATCTGACATGGTCGCCTGTAAAGAAACTTGAAAGGCGCCATCTTAATGGTGCTTTGGTAACTATTGTTATATGTGAATTCTACCAGTAGCAAGAATTCTTCCATATGCTTATATTGATCCATCGCGTACATGCACAACTTGTCTTCCAAGATTTTTTTTGTTCATTTGGTCTACCTGTCTGTCTCTAGGTGATACACATTACTAAAGTTAAGTTGGGTTTCCAAGGCCTCTTGGAAACTGGTCCAAAATCGTCGAGTAAGCACCAATCCTTGATCCAATATATTCCTCTTAGGCATGCCATGTAGCCTCACAATCTCACCGATGAAAAATATAGCTATGTGAGGAGCCTGATACGTCGTATGTATAGGAATAAAATGAGCACTCTTCATGAGAGTGTCAAATACCACAAAAATCGAGTCATGTCTCCTTGTCGTCAATGGAAACACAACAATGAAATCCATCGAAATGACCCCCCATTTCGATTATGGAATATCGTGTGGCTGCAATAATCTTGCTGGATGTCTATTTTCAGTCTTCACCTATTGACATTCCAGACATGTGGCCACATAGTTTACTATTTATGCCTTCATTCCTTTCCAAAAGAATAAGGATTTAAGGACTTCCCTAATCTTTGTGACCCCCGGGTGAGCCATGTACACTACTCTGTGAGCCTTGTTTAGGATCAAACTCCTCAACTCGTCATTCAGTGGTATGTAAATTCAATTATTAAATATCAATAATTCGTCGTCATCCAACATAAATATTGCAAATCTTGGTACCATCATGGTGTTTTGTTCGATAAAATCGTTGACCTCTTTGTACCAGTCATCATCATGCTGTAAATTTAGAATCTTTTCACATATATTCATCTCAAGAGGCATCGCCGAAAATATGCATGGTATCCAAATCAATGCATCGACCACTCTGTGCATTATTCCCTTTATGTAAATAATCTCTAAATTGTACTCGATGAGCAATTCTGACCAACGTCATTGTTGTGCATTCAAGTCGCTTTGCATAAAGATGTGTTGTAGTCCAGAGTGGTCCATTTTTATTTCAAATGTTCATCCAATAAGGTAGTGTCTCCAAACTCTCAAGGCATATAAAATGGCTAACAAATCCAAATCATGCGTCGCATAGTTCTCCTCATGCCTTCTCAACTTCCTCGAGATGTAAGCAATCACTCGACCCTCTTGCATCAATAATCTGCCTAAGCCTTCCTTGGATGCGTCAGTGCATACCAAGAAGCCTGTGTCCATGTCAAAGACCTTTAGTATTGGCGTTGTTGTCAACAACTCCTTGAGCCTTCAGAATTCTTCTGCACATTTCTCAGTCCAAACAAACTTCTTTTTCTTCTTCTGCAATTTCGTGATTGGATTTTATATATTCTAAAATCCCTCGATGAACCATCGATAGTATCCTACTAAACCCATGAAGCTACACACTTCTGGGACATTCGTTAGTGTAGGCCATTCCATAATAGCCTCGACCTTGGAATAATCCATGACGATACCTTCGTCTGAGATGACATGCCCTAAGTAGTGAATCTTCAATTGAAAGAAATTATCATTTAGAAAATTTCCAAAACAATTTGTTCTCTCACAGACATTATAGTTCCAAGCGCAAGTTCTCGTCACGATCCTCCATCATCCGAGAGTAAATAAAAATATCGTCAATGAATACTTGAAATAACTTGTCCAAGTATTCAAGGAACGCCCCGTTCATCAAACTCATAAATACCATTGAGGCGTTCGTCAGTCCAAAAGGTAAAACAATAAAATCGTAATGTTCAAAACTAGTCTTAAAAGCAGTCTTCGGAGTGCAGTCCTCCTTGATCCATAACTAGTGATACCTTGATCTCATGTCAATATTTGAAAACACTGTTACACCCTTGACCTCATCAACAGATCATCAATCCTTGGAAACATATACTAATTCTTGATCATTTCCTTGTTCAATTCATGGTAGTCAATGCAGCGTCTCCACGACCCATCCTTCTTTTGCATGAAAATAACAGGCGCACCCGACAACAACACACTGGGACGTATAAGTCCTAGTTCCAACAACTTGTTCATTTTCATTTTCAACTCTTGTAGCTCTTGAGTCGACAACCGATAAGGAGTTATGGCTATCGGTTCAGTCCTTAGTTTTAGGTCTATAGTAAATTCCAATTCCCTCTCTGGTGGCATCCCAAGTGATTCCTCAGGGAAGACATCCACAAACTTTCTCACCCCTGAAAGGTGTTGTAGACCTTCCTCTACTCCCTTTACATTTAATGCAAGGATCACATAAATCTTACATGCCTTGCACAAGCTCTTTTGTAGCTATAAGGAAGAGATGAACCTCAGAGAAACTCCTTGGTTCTGACCTATGATCACGCATATATGTCCCTCAATCAAACAATATCAACCACTTTGTCTTACAATTGAGTATCACCTCATGTGATTCCGACACATCCCTACTGATCATCACATCATAATATCCTAATATCGTGATGTACAGGTTGGCCCTAGTGAAAAATTCTCCCAGGTTAAGGCTACAGTCTGTAACCTTCCCTCCAACCTTCTAATTGGCTCCCGAAGCCATTTCTACAAATCTAAACTCAGCCTGTTCAACTTCCTTTACCTTAATTCTTTTTAGAATTACCCCATAAATGAAACTCTTGGTAGCACTGGGATCTATCAAGTACTAAGGATCTGGCCAGAGACTATACCTAACGTCTCAAGCACGATCATCTGGTGCTCTTCCTAGCATTTATTCACCACTGCATGAATCTAATGGGCCTTTCCCAAAATCTCCCATGGTAGTGGGTCCGACTGATCCAAATGCTCTAGTCTTATCCACTAGGCAGTCACGCTAGAAATATGCCTCCCCACATTCCAACACACTTTATTCAGTCCAGTATTGTGGGTACCCGAAGTAGAAATCGAATCGTAACATTAAGGCCAAACACAAACTTGTTGACCTTAAGTTTCTTTGTAATTTGGTGTCAAGTATACCAAATCATATCCTAAAAATGATCCTCGTACTCGGGCATCGTACGACTGTCCTATTGCAATGCGTTGAACTCATTGAGTTGACACTGAATGAATTCCTCCGATAGATACCTCTCTCGGAACCGTTCCTTGAAAATATCTCATGACACATCATCGACGACCATGTTCAGAAGTGGCAGTAGCATCTTCCACCATAGAAGAATGCTCCCCCTTCAGTTGAAAAAACACCATGCAAAAATTCATGTTGGAGGTCATAATCGTGAAGCATGAAGCACATTTCCTAGATCTACAGCCATACCTCGACGGTGCAGCCGTCTGCGACACTTGTAGACTCCAGAATGTATCTCTCTCGAGTTATCAGTGGATGATATTGCTATTGGCTGGGATGCATTGTGGACCCTCAAGGGTAAAATCATCGTGGCCTCATCTCAGTACATATGGTGAATCAAGGCCTTTTGACATTCCCTGGAAAGACCTAGTTAGACCATCATCATCCCTTACAACAATTGGATCCAGTCCAAGGACATTTTCCTCCCCTTGGGGATTAGACTCTGAGGGCATAGACACTTCTGGAGGCATCACACCTCCTTCCACGACACCATGCTACAAACCTCTCTGGCATCCCCTAATCGAGATGACAACATGGACACATTAAATTTTTTAATTAGCGTTAGATTAAAAATCAAGGGTTTACTGCAGTGGAAAGCATGGAAATCCACAGTCGTAGGGTTGAACCCACTCTGATACCATATGTAATGAACCCAAAGTTACAACTACAAGTGACATAAGAAAGTGTAATTTTTTTTATGTTTTTAAATAGGACGACAAAAATGACCACAGTTAAACAATGCAACTTGATGATGAACACAACACATGCAGATCAGGAAACAATAAACAATGAATCAACATACTGGCACATCAAGTAACTCGATGAAACATGCAGTAATCAAAGGATGAATAAAAACGACTACCCACCCAAAAAAGCCAATACGACTAGTAACTAGATACCTCTACGACGCGCACGACCAAATGCAATAAGGCGTTAAAAAAAAAATACCAACAATCGTTACCATGAACAATGCCCACATCGGGAAGCATAGACTCATTCCAGGTTATCATTCACCTCTATTCAACGGGGCGAGCAATGATCCCCTCAACAAGAATCATGTCTTCACAAGGTGGTAGGTGTGACGGTAGCCCTGGCGCAACATACAACATCGCTTTACCCATATCTTGAAAATTATATTTTTCCATATTCACTCTCTACTACAAACCAAAAACAACCATACGTTTTGTTTTTGCAAGTCACATTCAATGCATATGTAACAATACATATCTCTATGCATTCCTACATACACAATACCACACATTTATTCAACAGTATCTTAACAAGTTCATGTACATTTCAACAATTATTCTCCCTTAAATTTATGAACATTAATAGGTCGTATTTATTTTCAAATTATCTCATCTCTCATACTTGAGAAATCAAAACACATGGAAATAGATGAGATCATAGAAACTCCCTTCCAATTCCTACACTTGGTAAGGGTTTCTATTATTTAGAGTTGATCCAATTCTTGGACATTATACAATTCACACACACCAAAAACATCAATTTAGTTTTCTCAGCTAAGTAGCATTCATCATTTTTACATGCATATAAATATTCTACTTCACATAGAAAATATCCTTTCTGAAATAATACTAAATGGTTAAGGTAAGAAACTCCCTTTATGGTAATAATTATAATGATAATTATACAATTGGCTAGGTCTATCTCTTTGTCTTTCTCAATTCCTTGGAGTAGATATGTTTTATGTTATTTTGATATTTCCTTGAATTGCATTCTATTCTTAATAACTTATTAGCATTCTCATTGGGAATTCCTACCCTAAGAATAACCTTATCTTTCATAATTAATTTCTTCCTAGTTCATGTGAAACTTTGCATTCCTTCACATTATTTACACAAAGGTTGTTGGTTCATATTCTAACCATCATGATTACCACTACAAGTATTACACCGTCACCAAAACAGAATCGTTGTCTTTTAAATGCAAATTCACAGTCACCAATTACACAGTCATTTTTAAAATTTGATGTCTCTATAAAAAAAGTTCCTTGTCTAGTAAATGAATTTCCATGGCTATTCTATGTTTCAATTCGTTGACTATTAGACAGTTTAATTTGTTGTCTTAAATAAATTCATAAATTTCTATTCAACACAGAGAAATATGCTATCCAAATGCATCCATTAAATCGCTATGCCATACATATCCATTAAATACCTATAAATTCGCTACCATTACCCAATCGCTACCCATTATCATTAAAATTTTCACTATCATACCCATGTATTAAATTGTTGGTAAAAAATTGTGATTGAATGAAATGTAGGTGGAGCAGTCAATGAAAGGCATTGGGTAAGAATTTGTGATTTATTAATACACAGGTGGGGAAGTCAATAAAAACACAAAAGTAAGTAGATCGTCGTCAAAGTAAAAGAGTTGGTCATGTATGTTGTTGACATAGAGCATTATAATTAATTTGCAATCTAAAAATAATTATTGTCATACAACCATTAAAATCAATTATACATAGTCTCTCCCATTCAAATACAAATTTGTTGTCTATAGAATGCTAATATATTAATCCCTGAGATTAAAAACATAATATTTGCGGAGTGAAAAACTAGGTGAAAAATGATGTGTAGAAGGAGGAAAATGTTGTGCAAATGAAGTAAATTGGCAGAGATCAAGAACACAAATTTTATGGGAGAACGTGCATAACGCAGGTCACCCTTCTCTCACGAAAAATACAGAGAATCAATATAAATTAAAGGGTGAGGGTTCCATGCAGATCCAAGGACTATCGTTGGTTTTAAAATCCATTTTTTTTTCTGAGTAACCAAATGCAGACAGAAGAGAAATAAATGCAATCAATATGTGCTGGAAACGCAGTCTAATAAATCGTTGTCCTTTACATCAATGATAATGTTGTCTTTACACATAATATTTCTCATTCAATTAAAGGTAGAAAAGAATGCAGACACACATTCCATATAAAGTGCAATCCTTAATATATATTTAATTCGCATTCCACGAGGTTAAAACGCAATCCTCAATAAAAATTGAATTCAGTGTCAACAAATATTCAATCACAGACACAATAAATTCGCAGACACAACATAAATAAGCACAGACATTAACATATTAAAACACCGAGATTTACCGTTCAATGCGCTAGGATTCATCAATCAAAACGCAGAGTTTTACCATCCAAAACATAGAAGAAATCAATCACAAGAAATCACAAGACCAATCATTCAACCATGAATCAATCTACACAAAGAAAAGGTAGATAGTTGGGCAAAAATTATCCTTCGCTCATCATCCACGCACAAAAAAAGGGGCATTAGAATATATAGGTCTTTAAACACCGAAGTGACAACCATGAATTCAGCTCTTGGTCAACTTCTCAGGCATGGACTGATGACCTAGGGATAAGGGAAGAAGATAAATGCAATATACCAGATATAAAAAGTATGCAGAACATAAATAAAATGCTAGAAATGGAAGAATACCAGTAATATAACCAACATAATCTCCACAATAACATAGAAATGATATAAGAATAACAATAGAAATAACACTTTGATTCAGAAAGAAATGTTCACAGGCCTCTTCGAGGGGGTAAACTCCAGTTGAGAAACGCTCAGTTACAATAATCTCCAAGCTAGGGTTTTCATACCCTCGACCCTTATTTATACTAAATATGTATATCAAGAGAAGCATCTAGAGGAAGATCCTTCTAGAAGCGAAAGCTTCTTTTAGGTCTTCTTACATCTACCTTATTCTATTTTATTGAAAGGCCTTATTAATATTGACCTTTATTACATCTGAATATATTGATCTACCTATGTGCGGGTTAGGACCCTAACATGTCCCCCCCCTTAAAAACAAGCTTGTCCTCAAGGCTTGAGATGTGGAAATTGTTGCAGAATGGTAGCTGGTTCCCAAGTGGCATCTGTTGGAGTTGTATCTTTCCACTGGACTAGCACTTCCTTGATGGTTCTCTAACACAGGCGATGTTCACGCTCGTCCAAAAAAGGGATGATTTTAAGGATGGAAATTTATTTTAAAATGTAGAAACCTTGGTGAATCTTACTAATCCTTTAGATTCAAACTATAAATGTTTGGTGATATTTTTGTAAAAATATTCAAATTTCTAAGGATTTTATATAGTTTTTATAAATTTTTGGCGATTTTTAAGCTAAAATAATTTTATCCTATAGAATTTGGGTGAATCATTTTTAAAATAGCGAATCTTGTTTTTGGAAAAACCATGGAAAATTAGTCCATGAGTGAAATTTAGCCCCTAAAATCATCCATGGTCCAAAACTGCTTTTTCCTATAGCCAAATGCATCCTTCTTCAGTTAACTCGAGAAGGTTGGTTTTAATTTGGCACCTAGTTCCAATCACCTTCTTTAAGCATGACACATGAAAAACATGATATATCTTCGACTGACTGGGCAGAGCTAACTGATAAGTGACTTGTTCCACATGCTTGAGAACTGTATAAGGACCATAAAATTTGGGCACTAGATTCTGACAATGCTCGTCCCTGAGGGAAGTTTGTTTGTATGGTTGCAGTCGCAAAAACACCTAATCCCCTTTTGCAAATTGACGTTCAGAGAAACCTTGATCTACTTGTTTCTTCATGCGATTATGTGCCATGACCAAGTCCTCTTTAAGGGTATGAAGAATATCCTCTAGAACTGTAAGTGTTTGGTCAACCGCCTAGACCTTTGAGGTACCCGGTAAATATGAGAGAACTAAAGGTGGCTTCTGTCCATATACCACTTCAAAGGGAGTCATGTGCGTATCTGTATGGTAGGAAGTGTTGTACCACCATTCAGCTAGGGGTAACCATTGAGCCCGCTAATTTTTCTTTTCATAGGAAAAAGACCTCAGCTATGTTTCCAAGCACTTGTTTACAACTTTCATTTGACCATCAGTCTGGGGATGATAAGCTGTGTTGAGATGCAATTGGGTTCCCTGTAGCTTAAACAGTTATTTCCAAAAATTTCTTATGAAAGTTGGGTCACGATAAAAAACAATAGAGTGCGGCATGCCATGAAGCTTGAAGATATGGTCCATGAAAATTTGAGCCACCGTGGATGTAGTAAATGGTTGTTGAAGAGCACATAAATGAGCATACTTGGAAAGGCGATCCACAACCACCATTATGACTGATTTATTTCTCGATTTGGGTAAACCGGTAATAAAGTCCATAGAGATATCCTTCCAAATAGCAGGTGGAATTGCAAGCGGTTGTAGTGTGCCTGGAGATTTGACTATTTCTCCATTGTTGCGTTGACAAACCTCACATTTAGCGACAAAATTACGGATGTCCTGTTTCATACCATCCCAGAAAAAAGAACGTTTGACCCTGTCATAGTTTTGGTGAACCTGAAGTGCCTCGTTGTGGGTGTAGCATGAAGCTCAGAAAGTACTGTGGATTTAAGCTTTGATTGTTTGCATAAATACAAATGACCTTTGTATCGAAGCTCATCCTAGAGCCAAGATTACCCTGTGGGAGCTGGAACATTGGTCTGTAATTGTTGGATCAGCTGCAAACTTTTGGGATCTTGTAGCCATTCCTGGTGCACATCTTGGAGCCAATCTGGTATAATGAAGGAAAGAGAAGAAAGGGATCCTTCTTCTTCAAATTTTCTGGACAGTTCATCAGTCACCACATTTTCTTTTCCATTCTTGTAAATGATCTTATAATCATATCCAAAGAGCTTAGTCACCCATTTTTTTTGCTCCGGAGAGGAAATGCATTGTTCCAGAAAGTACTTGACGCTTTGATGGTCTGTCTTAATTTGGAAATGTTTCCCCAAGAGATAAGGGCACCACAGATCAACAACATGCATAATAGCCAACATTTCCTTTTCATAAATGGGTTTTCCCAGATTCCTTTCAGATAGTTTCTTGTTGTTGAAGGTCAAAGGTCGACCCTCTTGCATAAGGATAGCATCGATTCCTTTCCATGAGGCATCACATTCCAACACAAAGGTCTTTGTGAAATCAGGAAGGGCCAGAACCAGAGTGGTGCACATGGTTGTCTTCAACTTTTGAAAAAATTGAGCAACGACTGGAGTCCAAGTGAAAGAGTTCTTTTTTAGGAGAGCAGTGAGAGGTGTTGCAATATTTCCATAATTCTTAACAAACTTGTGATAATACCCTGTTAAGCCCAGAAATCCACGCAAGATTTTGAGAGTCTTTGGGTGCGGCCAGTCTTGCATAGCTTCAATCTTTTTTGGATCCACCCTGACGCCATCCTTTCCAACCATATGACCTAAGTATTCTACTTCTGAGGCACCAAAAGCACATTTAGATTGTTTCAGGAAAATTTGGTGCTGAGAGAGTAGATGGAGAACTCAATCCACATGAGTAAGATGGTCTGTCCAGGTTTTTATATAGATGAGGATATCATCAAAGAAAACTAAGAAAAAATGATGGAGAAAGGGATGGAAGACATGAGTCATGAGGCTTTGAAAGGTGGAAGGGGCATTACATAAGCCAAAGGGCATGACCAAAACTCATAGTGGCCCTCATCAGTTCGAAAGGTCGTCTTGGGAATGTCTACCTCTTTCATACGTATCTGGTGATAGCCTGAGTGAAGATCAAGTTTAGTAAAGAATTGGGCACCACTCAATTCATCCAGGAGGTCATCAATGACAAGAATGGGAAATTTGTCTTTAATGGTCTGTTTGTTGAGGGCACGGAAGTCAGGACACATTCTCTAAGAACCTTATTTCTTCAGGACCATGACTACAGTAGAAGAGTAAGGGCTCATACTAGGGCGGATAACGCTTGCATTAAGGAGTTCCTGGACCATTTTCTCAATTTCATTCTTTTGTGAAAAGGGGTGGCGATACGGACGGATATTGGGAGGAAGGATTTCGGGTACAAGGGGAATGGAATGATCATGAACACCGCGAGAAGGAGGGATTCCTTGAGGAGTGGAAAATGCCATTTGATGTTTAGAAAGGAGGGCTTGGAGTTCTTGCATCACCGGGGGTGTCTCTGTTGCTTGTATGGCATGGAGTTGGGCAATGACACCAGAATGACCTTTTTTTAGCATCTTTTCCATGCGATGGGAACTAATGACCTCAGGTGAACTAGCAGTGATGCCTTGGAATTTATATTGGTGGCCTTCCTGGTCGAATTGCATGGTTAATGCCTTAAAATCCATGAGAATGGGACCCATAGTTCTTATCCAGTCTGCACCTAACACAATTTCACAACTGCCCATGTCGATAGAAAACATATGGGATTTTAGGTAGTAGTCATTGATTTGGAGACGCACATTTTCACAATGCCCTCCACATTTCATGGAACCACCATTGGCAATCATGATTTGTAAATTGTTGACGACATGGATGTAGCAATGAGTTTCTTTCACAATGCGGCGATGAATAAAATTATGGGTGCTTCCACTATCAACCATAATGATGGCCTTCCAATGCTTGATGTAACCGATTAACTTGACGGTTTGGGGAGCAGAGAAGCTAGTGAGAGTATTGAGGGAAATGACTGGTTCCACTTCGAGAGGGTCTGAGGGAGGGGTTATGTCAGTGATTTTAGGTGACTCAGACACAAGGAGAGTTTCAACATCCTCTTCCAAAATATCCTCAGAGATGGCCATAAAAATCTTTTGTTCCTTACACTTGTGGCCCGGGAAATATTTGTCATCACAATTATAACAAAGGCCTTTGAGTTGGCGTTCATCCATTTCAACCCTGGTCAATTTTTGGATCTTTAATGGGGCGGAGGGAGTAGTGAGATTTATGGGTTTAGGGAGAGGGATAAAGGAGGGTTTTCAGTTTTGAGAGGATACAACCTATTGTGCTTCTTTAGCTCTTTTTGTACCCTCCACCCAACTCGAGGGTCGAGCCATGAGGATATGGTCCCAAATATCATCCTTGATTCCACTCATAAAACACTCTCGAAAGAAAGCATCAGTCATGCCATCTGTTCAAAAATCCATGCACTCAAAGGCAGCTATGAAGTCTTCTATTGTTCCTAATTGTTTCAACTTTGTCAAATAGCCCAAATGGTTGGTGTCTCTGTTAAAGAATTCATAAATCTCAGTCACAAATTGGGTCCAAGCAATATACTCTTGATGGGAAGTTTTTCTCCATTGCCACCATTGCCAACGTTCTTGATCTAGATGGAGAACACCATACCAGAGTTTGGCCAAGTCATCTGTAATGCTGTATAAAGAGAAATAATGTTCCATTTGGGTTACCCAAACAGTGGGGTCCGAGCCATCAAATTTGGTCACATCCACCCACGAAAGGCGTAGGTCACGTTGAAAGTGATGGGGCTGAAAGGTATGGGAATGGGAGGAATGTTCACCTTCAGTCTTTGGAGGTGCGTCAGAGAAAGGGACATCTGTAGGGATCTTCAGTTTGGTGTAGAGTGATGCATAGACAGATTCAATTTGGGTGGTCAGTTCTTGTTTGACTTCCTCCATTGAGGAATACATGGTTTTATTTATGTTGTATTGATGGATGTATCGATGGAGGAAACAATAGCACTGAGTTGTTTCACTTCTTTTTGGGTCTCGAGGAAACCGGATTGCAAGGTGTTGAAGCGAGCTTCCAGGTCTTGGCTACGAGTATGGGCCATGAGGATGGGTGAACTGAAAAGGGGCGGGCAGGGTAAATTTTTTTTCCAAAAAATGATATGGATGAATGTGATAAGGGAGAAGAGATGAATCCAATGGAACAGGTCTCAAATAATGGTGAAAAAATTTCTTGACTTTTTTTTTTTTTTTTTAACACCTGCAGAGTTATACTCTGTTCTGAAGAATACTGCAGTGATGAAATCCCCAAATGATTAACCAGAAAGAAATGTGTGTTTACTTGTCGACCCGAACACAGTTGCGTGGCAATAGATCTTATCTATTTTAATTTGGTTATGTTTCTGTCCCCCAAGGGTTAGGTATTAAAGGGTTCTACAGACAAGGGTTTTCCATGTGCTATAGCTCTCTGATATATGTGCGGGGTCCAACAGTAGTACTTGACCCAATATCTCAGGGCACTAACTAAGGAGGATAGACCATACCCTTAGTTGTACTACCTGACTACCCAGGTACTAGAGAGTATCTTTCTGAGTGATGTTCTCGATGGAACTATAACAGTTAGGTGACCGATCGATTTATCTAAAGAGGGCTTCAAGAAATCTAGGCTGATTTGTACAGAGGTGTTGTTTGATGCACTACCACTTGAAGGGGCACCAATAGGGGTTAAAAGGGTGGCCAACAGATGTGCTCTTAAGAACCACCTGTATTTCTTGTGTGTATGAATCCCTCAACCGTGGGTTTATGCGCATAACGACAGATCTTTGTGGCTTAAATACACTAGAATACGTCTCTACCCTGAAAAAAAAATCCTACAATTTCTGCCAAGGAAAGTGCTATGATATTACTTGTAATATACTAGATATAAAAAGTATGCAGAACAGAAATAAAATGCTAGAAATGGCTAAATAACAGTAATATAACCAGTATAATCTCCACAATAATGCAAAAATGATATAAGAATAACAACAAAAATAACACTTTGATTCATAAATCAATGTTCAAGGGCCTCTTCGAGGGGGCAACCTCTAGTCGAGCAATGCTCTGTTACAATAATCTCCAAGCTATGGTTTTCATACCCTTGACCCTTATTTATACTAAATATGTCTATGAAGAGAAGCATCTAGAGGAAGATCCTTCTAGAAGAAGAAGCTTCTATTAGGTCTTCTTACATCCACCTTATTCTATTTTATTGAAATGCCTTATTAATATTGACCTTTATTACATCCGAATATATTGATCTACCTATGTGCGGGTTAGGACCCTAACAATAAAGCAGAAACTCTTCATAATAATTGTTAAAACACACACAGATAAGACAAAGAAATCTGAAGTTGGGTTTGCTAAAGGAAAACCATCAAAAAACAACAAGCAAGGGAATTACAATACCAAAGGAAGGTAGGTGCAAGACAAGGCATGGAAATGAAATATTAAACAAGAATAGAGAAATAACATGAGTAAATTTCAATTCGTTGCAAGTAACAATTAGACTGGCATACCTTAGCCAAACACGATTTGCTTAGTAGTTTTTGTCCGGTGTGCTCCGTACATATTTTGCTTGCTGAATGATGTGACCTCACCAGTACCTCCCAACCAACGCTAGGGGTACTATTCTTCCCCCTGAGCCCCCTGAGTCGCAAAGGGGCCATGCACACTATACCAGAGAACAACTAGCACCCAACTCGCCTTGCAAGGTCCAGCTACCACTTGTTACCCGAGCTGGGTAACCCAACTCCCACAAGATAAGTTAGTCAAGACAAAAAATCATCAACATAATATTACTCATAAAATATGAGATCCATAGTCTTCCTCCTCCATCCTTTTTATAGAGTTTTTAAGTGATTTATTTCCCAAATTCTGATTTACTTTCTTTTTCATTATTTTAATCAGAAAAAAACCTCCCCCGTACACATGTCACCCATCCCCCTAGTTGCACCGGGAATTAATTTCATTAATTATTTATTTATTCCTATTTCCCTCACCCACCTAAAATCATTACTAAAAACGCTCCTTGGTGTCCCAATATTCCTTTACACATCTTAAATGAATTACGCCTTTACTAAATTCCTAGTTGAGTTCATAATTAGAAAGTTCTTAAAGGTAAGATTCCTTACTAAGTTAGACATTCATCTTTTTCCTTACATTTCCCTTTTTCCTTTTGTTTCCCCTTTTTCCTTTATTTTCCTATTACTTTTAAGTTTCCCTCTTTTCCCTTTTTAACTAAAACTTAAATTAGCAAGTGTAGAAAAACAACAATTTACCCCATTTCTTTTTTTTATTTAAAAGTTAAATTACCATAGGTAGATAAAACAATCATTTCCCTTTGTATTTAAATCCCCCATTGTAATTTGATTTTAATAATTTAATTGAATTTCTTACACCCTTCTTGTTACATGGTTAATTATGAATATTATTTTTGACCACATGTGTTACTTAGACCTAGATTTTAATTTCACTATGTTGGGTGACATTTTTATTAGAGAATTTGTTTTTAAAACTTGCTTATCACATCATTGAATTTAAGGTCGACTAGGTTTATTCACTTACCCCTTGAAATTGCGACGTTCCCTTTAGGATGCACTAGGTGTGCCAAAGGTGCCACTCAGATTTTTTCATTTTCCTTACGTGATGTGCCCTTCAGGACACACTATGTGATCTAAGGGTGTCATTCACCTCTTTCAATTTTCCTTGTGCGACATGCCCTTCAGGGTGCACTACATGCTCCAAGGGTGCCACTCACCTCTTTCTGTTTTCCTTATATGAAGTACCCTTCAGGACGCACTACGTGCTCCAAGGGTGCCACTCACCTCTTGACTGAGTTGGTAGACACAAAAAAACCCTGTATTCAATACTTCGCTAGGTGATCTTGTGGGAGACTAAGGGACTCTAAGTAATAAGGCCCCTGCCTTATTGCGTACCCCTTAGAATCTTCGTGAGAAACTGTCGCAACATTCCCTCATGAAATTGTGGGTCTTCTCAAACTTGGTAATCGTTAACCTACAGTTCGAGCCACAATGGGAGTGCTAGTAGGTTGTGGCAGTGTTGTTTTCCACACCTCTCCCTCAAAGTCTCTGGTTGTTGTGCATGACCACTCTAATCCACATGTGAGTCTGGTCGGAAAAATATCATCAACCTGCATCATCAACAAATCATGTCAGCAATAAAAATCAATAATCATAACATCTAAACAGATGTACATATGTCATATCAACAACAATCAAACCCCAAAATTCCACTCCCTGACTCAATCCGGAGTCCAAGGGGTTTCATTTATGCCTCTGCATCCTTGAGCTCCAAACTCTTGCACGCTCAAGAGAACCTAGTAAATATCACCTATCTATGTAAACACACAAAATAACATATCATCATATCCATAATGCCTCATAATTATAATCAAACGACCAATACAATAATAATCCGGATCACTTGCAAGAAAGTGTCCTCAAAGAATAATTTCACTCATTGTGCACAACAATGGTATGTTACATACACCCCCTCTTGGTCTAAAATTCATCTCGAAGTTTCACGGTATATAAGTGTCAAAACAATGTGCATCATAGTATCATAAGTATATCTATCAAACAAAAATGGAAACTGTTGGCACATATCATATGCATCCTCCTAGGTCGCTGAGTGTGGAATATACTTGTCCCACTATACCTTGACCCAATCTACTATTCGACATCGTAGCTATTGAATGCGATGATCCAGGATGAGTATCAGCTGAGCCATGAGTGCACCCTCATCAGATACCTGGAAGGAACTCATGTCAATAACATGTGTAGGATCACTAATATAATGTCTCAAAACAGATACATGAAAGACATCGTGCATACGCCTCAAAGAATCAGGCATGGCTAGTTGATAGGCCAAAGGCCCCTTCTTCTCCACAATCTCGAAAGGTCCCATGAACCTAGGAGATATTTTAGCACCCTTTCCAAACTTGATCAAACTCTTATGTGGATTTACCCACAAGAAGACTCGATCTCCAACTTCGTAACTACGGTCGACACAGTGTGCATCGACATAACTCTTTTGTCAATCCTACGCTTCTTTGATCCTTTGTATTATTGTTTTCATTTGATCTTCCATTTATTGGATGGCTTCTAGTCCCACTATGACCTTATCCTCAAGCTGATGTCAACTCAAAGGAATCTGAAACGGTCTCCCATAAAGAAACTCAAAAGGCACCATCTTAATGGTTCTTTGGTAACTGTTGTTATATGCGAATTCTACCAGTGGAAAGAAGTATTCCAAATGCCTCTATTGTTCCATCATGTACATGCGCAACCTATATTCCAAGATTTGGTTTGTTCGTTTGGTCTGACCATCTGTCTCTGTGTGATATGCAGTACTAAATTTAAGTTGGTTTCCCAAGGCCTCTTGGAAAATAGTCCAAAATCGTCTAGTAAACACCGATCTTGGATCAGCTATATTCCTCTTAGGCAAGCCATGTAGCCTCAAAATCTCACTGATGAAAACTCTAGATATGTCAGCACCATGATACATTGTACATACAAGAATAAAATGAGCACTCTTCATCAGAGTGTTGACTAACACAAAAATCAAGTTGTGTCTCCTTGTCGTGAGTGTCAATTCAATAATGAAATCCATCGAAATGATCCCCCATTTCGATTCTAGAATAGCGTGTGGTTGCAGTAATCCTTTCAAATGTGTATGTTCATCCTTCACCTGCTGACATTCCATACATTTGGCCATGTATTACACTATGTCTGCCTTCATTACTTTCTAGAGGAATAAGGGTTTAAGGTCTACCATCATGTTCGGGATCCTTGAGTGATCCATGTACACTACTTTGTGAGCCTCATTTAGTATCAAACTCCTCAACTCATCGTTCAATGCTATGTAAATTTCATTGTTAAATATCAATAAATTTTCGTCGTCCAATGTAAATCCTGCAATTCGTGGTGCCATTATGGTGTTTTGTCCGATAAAATCCTTGACCTCTTTCTACCAGCCATCGTCATGCTATAGAGTTAGAATGTTTTCACATATATTCGTCTGAAGAGGCATCAACAAAAATATGCACAGTATCTGACTCAATGCATTGGCCACTCTGTTCATTGTTCCCTTTATGTAAGTAATCTCAAAATCATACTTGCTGAGCAATTATTACCAACGTCATTGTCGCGCACTCAGGTCGCTTTGCATAAAGATGTTTTGTAGTCCACAGTGGTCCATTTTTATTTCAAATTTTCATTCAATAAGGTAGTGTCTCCAAACTCTCAAGACATATACAATGGCTAACAACTCCAAATTGTGCATCGCATATTTCTCCTCATGCCTTCTCAACTTCCTTGAAATGTATCCGATCACTTGACCGTCTTTCATCAAGACTCAGCCTAAGCCTTCCTTGGATGCGTCACTGGATAACAAGAATTCCGTTTCCATGTCAAGGACCTTTAGTATCGGTAATTTTGTCAACAGGTCTTTGAGACTTCGAAATCATTCTGTGCATTTCTCGGTCCAAACAAACTTCTTGTTCTTCTTCTGCAATTCTGTGATCGGATTTGCTATCTTCGAAAATCCCTCGACGAACCGTCGATAGTATCCTAATAAAACCATGAAGCGATGCAATTATGGGACATTCATCGGTGTAGGCCATTCCATAATAGCCTCCACCTTGGAGGGAGCCATGACGATACCTTCTCTAGACATGACATGCCCTAAGTAGTGAATCTTCGATTGAAAAAAACGAGCATTTAGACAATTTCCAAAACAATTTTTTCTCTCGCAGAAACTGTAGTACCAACCGCAAGTGCTCATCATGCTCCTCCATCGTCCAAGAGTAAATAAAAATATTGTCAATGAATACTTGGAAGAACTAGTTGTCCAATTATTCATGAAACACCCCATTCATCAAACTCATAAATACCCCCGAGGCGTTCGTTAGTACAAAAAGTAAAAAAATAAAATCGTAATGTTCAAAAATAGTCTTAAAGGCAGTCTTAGGGAAGTCATCCTCCTTGATCAGTAACTGGTGATACCCTGATCTCAAGTTAATCTTTGAAAACATGGTCACACCCTTCACCTAATCAACAGATCATCAATCATTGGCAACATATATTGATTCTTGATCATTTACTTGTTCAATTGAGGGTAGTCAATGGAGAGTCTCCACAACCCATCCTTCTTTTGTATGAAAATAATAGGCTCACCCCATGGTGAAACACTGGGATGTATAAGTCCCAGGTCCAACAACTCGTTCAGTTGCATTTTCAACTCCTCTAGCTCTAGAGTCGATATCCGATAAGGCCTTATGGATATCGAGTCAATCCTTAGTTTTAGGTCTATGGTAAATTCCAATTCCCTCTCCAGTGAAATCCCAGGTGACTCCTTAGGGAAGACGTCCACAAACTCTCTCACCCCTCGAAGGTGTTCTAGAGATTCCACTAGTCCCTTTAAGTTTAACGCAAGGATCACATAAATCTTACATCCCTTGCACAAGATCTTCTATAGTTGTAAGGAAGAGATGAACCTCAGGGAAACTCCCTCATTCTGACCTATGATCACACGTATATGTCCCTCAATCAACCAAGATCAACCGCTTTGTATTATAGTTGAGTATTGCCTCATGTGATTCCAACCCATCCCTACTGATCATGGCATCATAGGATCCTAAGATCATGACGTACATGTTGGACCTAGTGACAAATTCTCCCAGGTTAAGGCTATAGTCTGTAACCTTCCCTCCATCCTTTTGACTGGCTCTCGAAGCGATTTATACAAATCTAAACTCACCCTATTCGAGTGCCTTTACCTTAATTATTTTAGCATTGTCCCAAAAATGAAACTCTCGGTAGCAACAGGACCTATCAAGTACTAAGGGTCTGGTCAATGACGATACTTGACGTCTTGAGCACAGTCGACTGATGCTCTTCCTGGAGGTTATAGACCGTTGCATGAATCTGATGGGCCTTGCCCCAAATATCCCATGATAGTGATTCCGACTAATCCAGATGCTCTAGTCCTCTCCACTCGACAGTCATGTTGGAAATGTGGTTTCCCACATTCCAACACACTTTCTTCAATCTAGTACTTCGGGTACTCGAAGCAGCTCCTAAAAATGACCCTCGTACTCGAGCACTGTATGACTTCCCTGTCGCAAGGTGTTGAACTCTTTGAGCTGACACTCAATGAATTCCTTCGATAGATACCTCTCTCGGAATCGTTCCTCAAATAGTTCCCATGACACATCATCGAAGTCGATGTTTAGAAGTGGAAAGAGCTTCTTCCACCATAGAAGAGTGCTCCCCCTTCAGTTGAAAAACCACCATGCAGACCTTCATGATGGAGGTCGTAATCACGAAGCATGAAGCACAACACCTATATCTACAGTCATGCCTCAATGGTGTGGTCGTCTTCTACACTTGTGGACTCAAGAACTCATCTCTCTCAAATTCTCGGTGGATGCTAATGGTACTGGTTGGGGCAAGTTGTGGACCCTTAAGGGCATAGGTGCACTGGCCTCATCTCAATATAGATGGTGAATCAAGGCCTTTTGACTTTCCCTAGAAGGTCCCGGTCATACCATCGTCATCACTTACAATAATCAGATCCATCCCAAGGACTTGTTCCTCCCCTTGGGGGTTAGACTCCAAGGGTGCGGGCACTTTTGGAGGTGTCGCGCCTCCTTCTATGACTCCACGATGCGAACTTCTATGGTGTCCTCTAATCAAGATCACCACATGGACATGTTAAAGTTTTTAATTAGCGCTAGGTTAAAAATCAAGGGTTTACTGCAGTGGAAATCATGGTGATCCACAGTCATAGGGTTGAACTCTCTCTGATGCCATATGTAATGATCCCAAATCTAGGACTACAAGTGATGCATGCAGGTGTAATTTTTTCTTTGTTTTTAAGCAGGATTCCAACGACAACCATAGTTAAACAACACAACTTGACGACGAATGCAATGCACATAGATTAGGAAACAACAAACAATGACTCAGTATACAAGAACACCAAGTAACTCAATGAAACATGCAATAATCAAAGGATAGATAAAAACGACTACTCGTCCGACACAACGAAGATGACTAGTAACTAGATACCTCTATGACACGCACAACCAAATGTAATGAGGCATTACAAAACCAAATACCAACAACCATTACCATGAACAATGCCCACATCGGGAAGAACAAACTCAGGCTAGGTTATCATTCACCCTTATTCATCGGAGTGTGCAATGATCCCCTCAACAGAAATCATGTCGTCACAAGGCAGTAGGCGTGATGGTAACCCTAACATAGCATAGAACATTTCTTTACCCATCTCTTGAAAATTATATTTTTCCATATTCACTATTGGATACAAACCAAAAACAACCATACGTTTTGTTTTTGCATGCCACATTCAATACGTATGTAACAATATATATCTATATGCATTCCTACATGCACAATACCACACATTTATTCATGAGTATCTTAACAAGTTCATATACATTTCAACAATTCTTTTCCCTTGCATTTATGAACATTAATAAGTGTTATTTATTTTCAAATTATCTCATCACTCATACTTGAGAAATCAAAACACATGGAAATAGGTGATATCATAGAAACTCCCTTCCAATTCCTACATTTTGCAATGGTTTCTATGATTTAGAGTTGATCCAATTCTTGGACATAATACAATTCAAGCACACCAAAAACATCAATTTAGTTTTCTCATCTAAGTAGCATTCATCATTTTTACATGCATATAAATATTCTATTTCACATAGAAAATATCCTTCCTGAAATAATAGTAAATGGTTAAGGTAAGAAACTCCCTTTACGGTAATAATTATAGTGATAATTATACTATTGGCTATGTCTATCTCTTGGTCTTGTTCAATTCCCTGAAGTAGATATATTTTACATTAATTTGATATTCCATTGAATTCGATCCAATTCTTAATAACTTATTAGCATTCTCATTGGGAAACCCTAACCTAAGAATAACCTTATCTTTCATCATTAATTTCATCCTAGTTCATGTGAAACTTTTCATTCCTTCACATTCTTTACACAAAGGTTGTTGGTTCATATCATAACCATCATGATTACCACTACAAGTATTACACCGTCACCCAAACATAATCATTGTCTTTTAAATTCCAATTCACAGTCACCAATTACACAGTCAAAAATTACACAATCATTTTTTTAATTTGTTGTCTCTATAAAAAGAAATCGTTGTGTAGTAAATGCATTTCCATGGCTATTCTATGTTTCAATTCGTTGTCCATTAGATAGTTAAATTCATTGTCGTAAATAAATGCATAAATCGCTATTCAATGCAGAGAAATATGCTATCAAAATGCATCCATTAAATCGCTATGCCATACATATCCATTAAATACCTATAAATTCGCTACCATTACCCAATCGCTACCCATTATCATTAAAATGTTCATTGTCACACCCATTTATTAAATTGCTGGTAAAAATTCATGATTGATTGAAACACAGGTGGAGAAATCAATGAAAGGCACTTGGTAAGAATTTTTGATTGATTAATACGCATGTGGGGCAGTCAATAAAAATGCATAAGTAAATAGATCGTCATCTAATTAAAGGAGTTGGTCATGTATGTCGCTGACATAGAGCATTATAATTAATTTGCAGTCTAAAAATAATTACTGTCATACAACCATTAAAATCAATTGTACATAGTCTCTCCCATTCAAATACAAATTTTTTGTTTATAGAATGCTTATTGTATTAATCGCTGAGATTAAAAACATGATATTTGCAAAGTGAAAAATTGGGCGAAATTTGTTGTGTAGAAGGATTAAAATGTTGTGCAAATAAAGAAGTAAATTGGCAGAGATCAAGAACATCAATTTGTTGGGAGAACGTTCATAACGCAGGTCACCCTTGTCTCAAGAAAAATGTAGAGAACCAATAGAAATTAAATGGTGAAGGTTCCACATAGAGGTAAGGAATTTTGTTGGTTTTAAAATCCAATTTTTTTTCTGAGTAACCAAACATAGAGAGAAGAGAAATAAACGCAGTCAATATGTGCTGGAAATGTAATCTAATAAATCGTTGTCCTTTACATCTATGATAATGTTGTCTTTACACATAATATTTTGCTGTCAATTAAAGGTAGAAAAAAACACAGACACACATTCCATATAAAGTGCAGTCCTTAATATATATTCAATTCGAATTCGACAAGGTTAAAATGCAGTCCTAAATAAACATTAAATTCGTTGTCAACAACTATTGAATCGTAGAAACAATAAATTCACAGACACAACATAAATAAGAGAATATATTAGCATAATAAAACGTTGAGATTTATCAAGGCATTGGGATTCATCAATCAAAACATAGAGTTTTACCATCCAAAATGAAGAAGAAATCAATCAAAATAAAGTGCAAGACCAATCGTTTAGCCAAAAATCAATCAATGTAGAGAGAAGTAAGGTATATGGCTGGGAAAAAATTATCCTTCGCTCATCATCCACACAGAAAAACAAAGCATTAGAATCTATAGGTCTTTAAACACTGAAGTGACGACCGTTGATTCGGCTCTTGGCCAACTGCTCAGGAATGGAGTGATGACCTAGGGATAAGGGAAAAAGATACAACACAAAATCTTCATAATAATCATTAAAACCCACATAGATAAGCCAAAGAAATCATAAGTTGGGTTTTACAAAGGAAAGCCATTAGAAAACATCAAGCAAGGGAATTACAATACTGAAGGAAGGCAAGAGAAAGACAACGCATGGAAATGAAATCTTAAATGAGCATGGAGAAATAACATGAATAAATTTAAATTCATCACAATTAATAATTAGACTAGCGTACCTTAGCCAAACATGATTTTCTCAGTAGTTTCTTTCCCACGCGCTTTGTCCAACTTCTTCTTGCTGAATGATGTGACCTCACCGGTACCTCCTAGCCAACACTAGGTGTACTCTTCTTCCCCTTGAGCCCCCCGAGCCACAAAGGGGCCACACACACTATACCAAAGAATAAATAGCACCCAACTTGCCTCGCAAGGTCGAACTACCACTCATTACCCGAGCTGGGTATCTCAACTCCCACATGATAAGTCATTCAAGAAAAAGATTTAGCAGCATAATGTTACAAATAAAAGATGTGAACCGTACTCCTCCTTCATCCTTTTTATATATATTTTTAAGTGATTTCTTCCCCAAATTCTTATTTAATTTCTTTTTCATTATTTTAATTAGAAAAAAACCTCCCCCGTATACATATCACCCATCCCCCTAGTTGCACCAAGAATTAATTTCATTAATTATTTAATTATTTCTATTTCCCTCACCCACCTAAAAACATTCCTAAAAATGTTGCTTGGTGTCCCAATATTCCCTTACACATCTTAAATGACTTATGTGTTTACTAAATTCCTAGTTGCGTTCATAATTAGAAAGTTCTTAAAGGCAAGATTCATTACTAAGTTAGGCATTCAGTGTTTTCCTTACGTTTCCCTTTTTCCTTATGTTTCCCCTTTTTCCTTTAGTTTCCTATTACTTTTAAGTTTCCCTCTTTTCCCTTTTTAACTAAAACTCAAATTAGCAAGTGTAGAAAAACAACAATTTACCCCCTTTCTTTTTTTTATTTAAAAATTAAATTAGCATATGTAGATAAAACAATCATTTCCCTTGTGCAACATGCCCTTCAGGGCACACTACGTTCTCCAAGGGTGCCACTCACCTATTTTCGCTTTCCTCATGCGACATTCCCTTCAGGATGCACTACATGCTCCAAGGGTTCCACTCGCCTCCTGACTGACTTGGTAGACATAAAAAACCCTTGGAGTCAATACTCCGCTAGGTGATCTTTTGGGAGACTAAGGGACTCTAAGGAATAAGTCCCATTCCTTATTGCACACCCCTTAAATTCATTGTGAGTGACTATCGTAGTCTTCCCTCATGACATCGTGGGTCTTCTCGAACTAGGTAATTGTTAACCTATAGTTCGAGCCAGGACGAGAGTGCTAGTAGGATGCGGTAGGGCTGTTGTCCACACCTTTCCCTCAAATTTTCTGGTTGTCATGCGTGACCCCTCTACTCCACATGTGAGTCTAGTCGGTAAGCTATCATCAGGCTGCATCATCAAAAAATCATGTCAGCAATAAAAATAAATCATCATAACATCTAATCAGATATACATATGCCATATCAACAACAATCAAACCCCAATAGAACACTCCCTGACTCAATCCGAAGTCCAAGGGGTTTAATTGATTCCTCTACATGCTCGAGGTCCAAAGTCCTGCTGTGACATCCCCCAAAAATAAAAATATTTTTATTTTTGAAATAGGCTCGAAATTTATTTCCATTTTTGGTAAATTCGAATATGGAATTTTTTTTCGATTTATGGAAATTCCGAATTTTGAAATTAATAATTGTAATTAATTATTGTGACTATTGGGCAAAGATCTGATTTGACTCAACTAACTAGTTGACTATGACACTTGTATAAAAACAAAATATTTATATGAACTGTAGGAGGACAAATGGAACAACCATGTTAAAAATCAG
>ML783638.1:1233658-1254738 GCA_009831015.1 Picea engelmannii | reverse complement strand
AATTTCTTACACCCTTCTTGTTACATGGTTAATTATGAATATTATTTTTGACCACATGTGTTACTTAGACCTAGATTTTAATTTCACTATGTTGGGTGACATTTTTATTAGAGAATTTGTTTTTAAAACTTGCTTATCACATCATTGAATTTAAGGTCGACTAGGTTTATTCACTTACCCCTTGAAATTGCGACGTTCCCTTTAGGATGCACTAGGTGTGCCAAAGGTGCCACTCAGATTTTTTCATTTTCCTTACGTGATGTGCCCTTCAGGACACACTATGTGATCTAAGGGTGTCATTCACCTCTTTCAATTTTCCTTGTGCGACATGCCCTTCAGGGTGCACTACATGCTCCAAGGGTGCCACTCACCTCTTTCTGTTTTCCTTATATGAAGTACCCTTCAGGACGCACTACGTGCTCCAAGGGTGCCACTCACCTCTTGACTGAGTTGGTAGACACAAAAAAACCCTGTATTCAATACTTCGCTAGGTGATCTTGTGGGAGACTAAGGGACTCTAAGTAATAAGGCCCCTGCCTTATTGCGTACCCCTTAGAATCTTCGTGAGAAACTGTCGCAACATTCCCTCATGAAATTGTGGGTCTTCTCAAACTTGGTAATCGTTAACCTACAGTTCGAGCCACAATGGGAGTGCTAGTAGGTTGTGGCAGTGTTGTTTTCCACACCTCTCCCTCAAAGTCTCTGGTTGTTGTGCATGACCACTCTAATCCACATGTGAGTCTGGTCGGAAAAATATCATCAACCTGCATCATCAACAAATCATGTCAGCAATAAAAATCAATAATCATAACATCTAAACAGATGTACATATGTCATATCAACAACAATCAAACCCCAAAATTCCACTCCCTGACTCAATCCGGAGTCCAAGGGGTTTCATTTATGCCTCTGCATCCTTGAGCTCCAAACTCTTGCACGCTCAAGAGAACCTAGTAAATATCACCTATCTATGTAAACACACAAAATAACATATCATCATATCCATAATGCCTCATAATTATAATCAAACGACCAATACAATAATAATCCGGATCACTTGCAAGAAAGTGTCCTCAAAGAATAATTTCACTCATTGTGCACAACAATGGTATGTTACATACACCCCCTCTTGGTCTAAAATTCATCTCGAAGTTTCACGGTATATAAGTGTCAAAACAATGTGCATCATAGTATCATAAGTATATCTATCAAACAAAAATGGAAACTGTTGGCACATATCATATGCATCCTCCTAGGTCGCTGAGTGTGGAATATACTTGTCCCACTATACCTTGACCCAATCTACTATTCGACATCGTAGCTATTGAATGCGATGATCCAGGATGAGTATCAGCTGAGCCATGAGTGCACCCTCATCAGATACCTGGAAGGAACTCATGTCAATAACATGTGTAGGATCACTAATATAATGTCTCAAAACAGATACATGAAAGACATCGTGCATACGCCTCAAAGAATCAGGCATGGCTAGTTGATAGGCCAAAGGCCCCTTCTTCTCCACAATCTCGAAAGGTCCCATGAACCTAGGAGATATTTTAGCACCCTTTCCAAACTTGATCAAACTCTTATGTGGATTTACCCACAAGAAGACTCGATCTCCAACTTCGTAACTACGGTCGACACAGTGTGCATCGACATAACTCTTTTGTCAATCCTACGCTTCTTTGATCCTTTGTATTATTGTTTTCATTTGATCTTCCATTTATTGGATGGCTTCTAGTCCCACTATGACCTTATCCTCAAGCTGATGTCAACTCAAAGGAATCTGAAACGGTCTCCCATAAAGAAACTCAAAAGGCACCATCTTAATGGTTCTTTGGTAACTGTTGTTATATGCGAATTCTACCAGTGGAAAGAAGTATTCCAAATGCCTCTATTGTTCCATCATGTACATGCGCAACCTATATTCCAAGATTTGGTTTGTTCGTTTGGTCTGACCATCTGTCTCTGTGTGATATGCAGTACTAAATTTAAGTTGGTTTCCCAAGGCCTCTTGGAAAATAGTCCAAAATCGTCTAGTAAACACCGATCTTGGATCAGCTATATTCCTCTTAGGCAAGCCATGTAGCCTCAAAATCTCACTGATGAAAACTCTAGATATGTCAGCACCATGATACATTGTACATACAAGAATAAAATGAGCACTCTTCATCAGAGTGTTGACTAACACAAAAATCAAGTTGTGTCTCCTTGTCGTGAGTGTCAATTCAATAATGAAATCCATCGAAATGATCCCCCATTTCGATTCTAGAATAGCGTGTGGTTGCAGTAATCCTTTCAAATGTGTATGTTCATCCTTCACCTGCTGACATTCCATACATTTGGCCATGTATTACACTATGTCTGCCTTCATTACTTTCTAGAGGAATAAGGGTTTAAGGTCTACCATCATGTTCGGGATCCTTGAGTGATCCATGTACACTACTTTGTGAGCCTCATTTAGTATCAAACTCCTCAACTCATCGTTCAATGCTATGTAAATTTCATTGTTAAATATCAATAAATTTTCGTCGTCCAATGTAAATCCTGCAATTCGTGGTGCCATTATGGTGTTTTGTCCGATAAAATCCTTGACCTCTTTCTACCAGCCATCGTCATGCTATAGAGTTAGAATGTTTTCACATATATTCGTCTGAAGAGGCATCAACAAAAATATGCACAGTATCTGACTCAATGCATTGGCCACTCTGTTCATTGTTCCCTTTATGTAAGTAATCTCAAAATCATACTTGCTGAGCAATTATTACCAACGTCATTGTCGCGCACTCAGGTCGCTTTGCATAAAGATGTTTTGTAGTCCACAGTGGTCCATTTTTATTTCAAATTTTCATTCAATAAGGTAGTGTCTCCAAACTCTCAAGACATATACAATGGCTAACAACTCCAAATTGTGCATCGCATATTTCTCCTCATGCCTTCTCAACTTCCTTGAAATGTATCCGATCACTTGACCGTCTTTCATCAAGACTCAGCCTAAGCCTTCCTTGGATGCGTCACTGGATAACAAGAATTCCGTTTCCATGTCAAGGACCTTTAGTATCGGTAATTTTGTCAACAGGTCTTTGAGACTTCGAAATCATTCTGTGCATTTCTCGGTCCAAACAAACTTCTTGTTCTTCTTCTGCAATTCTGTGATCGGATTTGCTATCTTCGAAAATCCCTCGACGAACCGTCGATAGTATCCTAATAAAACCATGAAGCGATGCAATTATGGGACATTCATCGGTGTAGGCCATTCCATAATAGCCTCCACCTTGGAGGGAGCCATGACGATACCTTCTCTAGACATGACATGCCCTAAGTAGTGAATCTTCGATTGAAAAAAACGAGCATTTAGACAATTTCCAAAACAATTTTTTCTCTCGCAGAAACTGTAGTACCAACCGCAAGTGCTCATCATGCTCCTCCATCGTCCAAGAGTAAATAAAAATATTGTCAATGAATACTTGGAAGAACTAGTTGTCCAATTATTCATGAAACACCCCATTCATCAAACTCATAAATACCCCCGAGGCGTTCGTTAGTACAAAAAGTAAAAAAATAAAATCGTAATGTTCAAAAATAGTCTTAAAGGCAGTCTTAGGGAAGTCATCCTCCTTGATCAGTAACTGGTGATACCCTGATCTCAAGTTAATCTTTGAAAACATGGTCACACCCTTCACCTAATCAACAGATCATCAATCATTGGCAACATATATTGATTCTTGATCATTTACTTGTTCAATTGAGGGTAGTCAATGGAGAGTCTCCACAACCCATCCTTCTTTTGTATGAAAATAATAGGCTCACCCCATGGTGAAACACTGGGATGTATAAGTCCCAGGTCCAACAACTCGTTCAGTTGCATTTTCAACTCCTCTAGCTCTAGAGTCGATATCCGATAAGGCCTTATGGATATCGAGTCAATCCTTAGTTTTAGGTCTATGGTAAATTCCAATTCCCTCTCCAGTGAAATCCCAGGTGACTCCTTAGGGAAGACGTCCACAAACTCTCTCACCCCTCGAAGGTGTTCTAGAGATTCCACTAGTCCCTTTAAGTTTAACGCAAGGATCACATAAATCTTACATCCCTTGCACAAGATCTTCTATAGTTGTAAGGAAGAGATGAACCTCAGGGAAACTCCCTCATTCTGACCTATGATCACACGTATATGTCCCTCAATCAACCAAGATCAACCGCTTTGTATTATAGTTGAGTATTGCCTCATGTGATTCCAACCCATCCCTACTGATCATGGCATCATAGGATCCTAAGATCATGACGTACATGTTGGACCTAGTGACAAATTCTCCCAGGTTAAGGCTATAGTCTGTAACCTTCCCTCCATCCTTTTGACTGGCTCTCGAAGCGATTTATACAAATCTAAACTCACCCTATTCGAGTGCCTTTACCTTAATTATTTTAGCATTGTCCCAAAAATGAAACTCTCGGTAGCAACAGGACCTATCAAGTACTAAGGGTCTGGTCAATGACGATACTTGACGTCTTGAGCACAGTCGACTGATGCTCTTCCTGGAGGTTATAGACCGTTGCATGAATCTGATGGGCCTTGCCCCAAATATCCCATGATAGTGATTCCGACTAATCCAGATGCTCTAGTCCTCTCCACTCGACAGTCATGTTGGAAATGTGGTTTCCCACATTCCAACACACTTTCTTCAATCTAGTACTTCGGGTACTCGAAGCAGCTCCTAAAAATGACCCTCGTACTCGAGCACTGTATGACTTCCCTGTCGCAAGGTGTTGAACTCTTTGAGCTGACACTCAATGAATTCCTTCGATAGATACCTCTCTCGGAATCGTTCCTCAAATAGTTCCCATGACACATCATCGAAGTCGATGTTTAGAAGTGGAAAGAGCTTCTTCCACCATAGAAGAGTGCTCCCCCTTCAGTTGAAAAACCACCATGCAGACCTTCATGATGGAGGTCGTAATCACGAAGCATGAAGCACAACACCTATATCTACAGTCATGCCTCAATGGTGTGGTCGTCTTCTACACTTGTGGACTCAAGAACTCATCTCTCTCAAATTCTCGGTGGATGCTAATGGTACTGGTTGGGGCAAGTTGTGGACCCTTAAGGGCATAGGTGCACTGGCCTCATCTCAATATAGATGGTGAATCAAGGCCTTTTGACTTTCCCTAGAAGGTCCCGGTCATACCATCGTCATCACTTACAATAATCAGATCCATCCCAAGGACTTGTTCCTCCCCTTGGGGGTTAGACTCCAAGGGTGCGGGCACTTTTGGAGGTGTCGCGCCTCCTTCTATGACTCCACGATGCGAACTTCTATGGTGTCCTCTAATCAAGATCACCACATGGACATGTTAAAGTTTTTAATTAGCGCTAGGTTAAAAATCAAGGGTTTACTGCAGTGGAAATCATGGTGATCCACAGTCATAGGGTTGAACTCTCTCTGATGCCATATGTAATGATCCCAAATCTAGGACTACAAGTGATGCATGCAGGTGTAATTTTTTCTTTGTTTTTAAGCAGGATTCCAACGACAACCATAGTTAAACAACACAACTTGACGACGAATGCAATGCACATAGATTAGGAAACAACAAACAATGACTCAGTATACAAGAACACCAAGTAACTCAATGAAACATGCAATAATCAAAGGATAGATAAAAACGACTACTCGTCCGACACAACGAAGATGACTAGTAACTAGATACCTCTATGACACGCACAACCAAATGTAATGAGGCATTACAAAACCAAATACCAACAACCATTACCATGAACAATGCCCACATCGGGAAGAACAAACTCAGGCTAGGTTATCATTCACCCTTATTCATCGGAGTGTGCAATGATCCCCTCAACAGAAATCATGTCGTCACAAGGCAGTAGGCGTGATGGTAACCCTAACATAGCATAGAACATTTCTTTACCCATCTCTTGAAAATTATATTTTTCCATATTCACTATTGGATACAAACCAAAAACAACCATACGTTTTGTTTTTGCATGCCACATTCAATACGTATGTAACAATATATATCTATATGCATTCCTACATGCACAATACCACACATTTATTCATGAGTATCTTAACAAGTTCATATACATTTCAACAATTCTTTTCCCTTGCATTTATGAACATTAATAAGTGTTATTTATTTTCAAATTATCTCATCACTCATACTTGAGAAATCAAAACACATGGAAATAGGTGATATCATAGAAACTCCCTTCCAATTCCTACATTTTGCAATGGTTTCTATGATTTAGAGTTGATCCAATTCTTGGACATAATACAATTCAAGCACACCAAAAACATCAATTTAGTTTTCTCATCTAAGTAGCATTCATCATTTTTACATGCATATAAATATTCTATTTCACATAGAAAATATCCTTCCTGAAATAATAGTAAATGGTTAAGGTAAGAAACTCCCTTTACGGTAATAATTATAGTGATAATTATACTATTGGCTATGTCTATCTCTTGGTCTTGTTCAATTCCCTGAAGTAGATATATTTTACATTAATTTGATATTCCATTGAATTCGATCCAATTCTTAATAACTTATTAGCATTCTCATTGGGAAACCCTAACCTAAGAATAACCTTATCTTTCATCATTAATTTCATCCTAGTTCATGTGAAACTTTTCATTCCTTCACATTCTTTACACAAAGGTTGTTGGTTCATATCATAACCATCATGATTACCACTACAAGTATTACACCGTCACCCAAACATAATCATTGTCTTTTAAATTCCAATTCACAGTCACCAATTACACAGTCAAAAATTACACAATCATTTTTTTAATTTGTTGTCTCTATAAAAAGAAATCGTTGTGTAGTAAATGCATTTCCATGGCTATTCTATGTTTCAATTCGTTGTCCATTAGATAGTTAAATTCATTGTCGTAAATAAATGCATAAATCGCTATTCAATGCAGAGAAATATGCTATCAAAATGCATCCATTAAATCGCTATGCCATACATATCCATTAAATACCTATAAATTCGCTACCATTACCCAATCGCTACCCATTATCATTAAAATGTTCATTGTCACACCCATTTATTAAATTGCTGGTAAAAATTCATGATTGATTGAAACACAGGTGGAGAAATCAATGAAAGGCACTTGGTAAGAATTTTTGATTGATTAATACGCATGTGGGGCAGTCAATAAAAATGCATAAGTAAATAGATCGTCATCTAATTAAAGGAGTTGGTCATGTATGTCGCTGACATAGAGCATTATAATTAATTTGCAGTCTAAAAATAATTACTGTCATACAACCATTAAAATCAATTGTACATAGTCTCTCCCATTCAAATACAAATTTTTTGTTTATAGAATGCTTATTGTATTAATCGCTGAGATTAAAAACATGATATTTGCAAAGTGAAAAATTGGGCGAAATTTGTTGTGTAGAAGGATTAAAATGTTGTGCAAATAAAGAAGTAAATTGGCAGAGATCAAGAACATCAATTTGTTGGGAGAACGTTCATAACGCAGGTCACCCTTGTCTCAAGAAAAATGTAGAGAACCAATAGAAATTAAATGGTGAAGGTTCCACATAGAGGTAAGGAATTTTGTTGGTTTTAAAATCCAATTTTTTTTCTGAGTAACCAAACATAGAGAGAAGAGAAATAAACGCAGTCAATATGTGCTGGAAATGTAATCTAATAAATCGTTGTCCTTTACATCTATGATAATGTTGTCTTTACACATAATATTTTGCTGTCAATTAAAGGTAGAAAAAAACACAGACACACATTCCATATAAAGTGCAGTCCTTAATATATATTCAATTCGAATTCGACAAGGTTAAAATGCAGTCCTAAATAAACATTAAATTCGTTGTCAACAACTATTGAATCGTAGAAACAATAAATTCACAGACACAACATAAATAAGAGAATATATTAGCATAATAAAACGTTGAGATTTATCAAGGCATTGGGATTCATCAATCAAAACATAGAGTTTTACCATCCAAAATGAAGAAGAAATCAATCAAAATAAAGTGCAAGACCAATCGTTTAGCCAAAAATCAATCAATGTAGAGAGAAGTAAGGTATATGGCTGGGAAAAAATTATCCTTCGCTCATCATCCACACAGAAAAACAAAGCATTAGAATCTATAGGTCTTTAAACACTGAAGTGACGACCGTTGATTCGGCTCTTGGCCAACTGCTCAGGAATGGAGTGATGACCTAGGGATAAGGGAAAAAGATACAACACAAAATCTTCATAATAATCATTAAAACCCACATAGATAAGCCAAAGAAATCATAAGTTGGGTTTTACAAAGGAAAGCCATTAGAAAACATCAAGCAAGGGAATTACAATACTGAAGGAAGGCAAGAGAAAGACAACGCATGGAAATGAAATCTTAAATGAGCATGGAGAAATAACATGAATAAATTTAAATTCATCACAATTAATAATTAGACTAGCGTACCTTAGCCAAACATGATTTTCTCAGTAGTTTCTTTCCCACGCGCTTTGTCCAACTTCTTCTTGCTGAATGATGTGACCTCACCGGTACCTCCTAGCCAACACTAGGTGTACTCTTCTTCCCCTTGAGCCCCCCGAGCCACAAAGGGGCCACACACACTATACCAAAGAATAAATAGCACCCAACTTGCCTCGCAAGGTCGAACTACCACTCATTACCCGAGCTGGGTATCTCAACTCCCACATGATAAGTCATTCAAGAAAAAGATTTAGCAGCATAATGTTACAAATAAAAGATGTGAACCGTACTCCTCCTTCATCCTTTTTATATATATTTTTAAGTGATTTCTTCCCCAAATTCTTATTTAATTTCTTTTTCATTATTTTAATTAGAAAAAAACCTCCCCCGTATACATATCACCCATCCCCCTAGTTGCACCAAGAATTAATTTCATTAATTATTTAATTATTTCTATTTCCCTCACCCACCTAAAAACATTCCTAAAAATGTTGCTTGGTGTCCCAATATTCCCTTACACATCTTAAATGACTTATGTGTTTACTAAATTCCTAGTTGCGTTCATAATTAGAAAGTTCTTAAAGGCAAGATTCATTACTAAGTTAGGCATTCAGTGTTTTCCTTACGTTTCCCTTTTTCCTTATGTTTCCCCTTTTTCCTTTAGTTTCCTATTACTTTTAAGTTTCCCTCTTTTCCCTTTTTAACTAAAACTCAAATTAGCAAGTGTAGAAAAACAACAATTTACCCCCTTTCTTTTTTTTATTTAAAAATTAAATTAGCATATGTAGATAAAACAATCATTTCCCTTGTGCAACATGCCCTTCAGGGCACACTACGTTCTCCAAGGGTGCCACTCACCTATTTTCGCTTTCCTCATGCGACATTCCCTTCAGGATGCACTACATGCTCCAAGGGTTCCACTCGCCTCCTGACTGACTTGGTAGACATAAAAAACCCTTGGAGTCAATACTCCGCTAGGTGATCTTTTGGGAGACTAAGGGACTCTAAGGAATAAGTCCCATTCCTTATTGCACACCCCTTAAATTCATTGTGAGTGACTATCGTAGTCTTCCCTCATGACATCGTGGGTCTTCTCGAACTAGGTAATTGTTAACCTATAGTTCGAGCCAGGACGAGAGTGCTAGTAGGATGCGGTAGGGCTGTTGTCCACACCTTTCCCTCAAATTTTCTGGTTGTCATGCGTGACCCCTCTACTCCACATGTGAGTCTAGTCGGTAAGCTATCATCAGGCTGCATCATCAAAAAATCATGTCAGCAATAAAAATAAATCATCATAACATCTAATCAGATATACATATGCCATATCAACAACAATCAAACCCCAATAGAACACTCCCTGACTCAATCCGAAGTCCAAGGGGTTTAATTGATTCCTCTACATGCTCGAGGTCCAAAGTCCTGCTGTGACATCCCCCAAAAATAAAAATATTTTTATTTTTGAAATAGGCTCGAAATTTATTTCCATTTTTGGTAAATTCGAATATGGAATTTTTTTTCGATTTATGGAAATTCCGAATTTTGAAATTAATAATTGTAATTAATTATTGTGACTATTGGGCAAAGATCTGATTTGACTCAACTAACTAGTTGACTATGACACTTGTATAAAAACAAAATATTTATATGAACTGTAGGAGGACAAATGGAACAACCATGTTAAAAATCAGCCGACCATGACTCCATAAGTGGGGAACAAGTTGGAACTGCTTCTGGGTTGATTATTACAAGTAGCAAATCAGAGATTTGGCCACTGGCAGCCCCTGAAAATTAGGGATTAAGAAAGCTGCGAAAATCCCCAAAGGAGGGAAAAGGACCTTGGCAAAATTGATAAATAGCATACGTGAGGAGGCAGGACACTGCGAAGTATGCTAGGAAAATATTTTTGAGCTCTCTTGTTGTTATGAACACTGTGGATTAAGTGTGAGGCAAGAGGAGCCTGCTGAAACAAAATCGCCTTGTTGTTATGAGCATTGTTGAGTAAGTGTGAGGCAAGAGGATAACTGTTGGAATTGAAGGACATTGCTGAGGAGGAGTTTCCAAGTTCGCCCTCATGGATTCATGGTCAGGCTAGGGGGTGAATTGGGAAAGTGACTTTGGCTTCCCTATTCTACAGTTGGGAGGAATGTGGTTGCTCCCTTTGTCTTCCCATGGAATTGGATTAAGATATGTTGATCTACTCCTCTCTATTTTTGAATGGCTATGTTTGATTGATGTCATATATCTTTTGAGTGATTATATATAATTTGCAGTAATGTAAACTATTTGAATGATCATATCTATTATTTGTGAGGAATATATGTGAATGAAATCTATATTTATATATATATTCGTAATACGTCTGCCGGAATGTTCACAATCTGACTGTTGAAATATATATATTTGTTGCGGAAGATAAAATATTTTCGTGGATATAATACTTTTGTTGTCGTGAAGTTCAAAATTAGACATCCCAACCCTGGAATTGTCCCTCCTGTAAGTAAAACGCTAGGTGTAAGAACCCATAATTTTGTTATAGACGTAAATAGGAAAAGGGGGAGATTAACGTCATTGGGGAAAATTCTTTCTATAGTCAAAGACCCAGAAAGCCAAATATAGATCCCACGGAACACCAGTATGTAATAACCAAACTTTTATGAAAGTGAAATTTCATTTATGATGCACAGATCTAGTATTGTTGGTGTCTAATACATTGATTAAAGGACACTCTAAGTGATTATAATAGAAAATACTTTTTACATAAAAATTGTTGTCCTATTGTACCCTTTTGTAGATTATATGCGTATAAACTCATTAGTTTAGATTTTCAGAACTCCGTTGGGTAAGAGGATATTGAATCCTTCTACACCTACTATTTCACAGAACAAAAGTAAGAATACCAGTATAAGGAAAAATCTTAGAATTATGAAAATAATGTGAATTTCGACATTCGAGACTTGTTGGTTACATTTATGCGAAGCTCCCTTGCTTTTACAAACCCCGAATCCCCAAATCCCGATGTGTTGGTTCCACATCCTTCCACTTTTCGCATTTTCAGAAGTTGTTGTGTGTTTTTGTTTGGTATTTGAAACCCCAAACCCTGAAATCCCGAAATGTTAGTTCCAAGTTCCTTTTCACAATTTCGGGAATTGGTTGTGTTTGATGTTTTGGATTTTGAAGTCATAGGATTCCGAACCCCTAAATCCCGAAGTGTTGGGCATTTTTTTTTTCATTTTAGAAGTTTGTTTACGTTGATGTTTGGGCACTAGAACTCACGAAGTTCCGAACCCCGAAACCCCGAAATGCGGGTCTCCCCTTTCCTTTTTTGCATTTAGGAAGTTTGCATATGTTATTGTTTGGGTACTTGAACTCATGAAGTCCTGAACCTGAAACCCCAAAATGCGGGCCCCACCTTTCCTCTTCGCATTTCAGAAGTTTTCATATGTTGTTGTTTGAGTACTTGAACTCATGAAGTCCTGAACCCCGAAACCCCGAAATGTGGGCCCCACCTTTCCTTTTTGCATTTCGGAAGTTTGTGTATGTTGATGTTGGGCACTGGAACTCGCAAAGTTTTGAACCCTGCAATCTTGAAATGCAGGTCTCACCTTTCCTTTTTCGCATTATCAGAAGTTTGTTTATGTTGATGTTGGACACTGGAACTCGTGAAGTTCTGAACCCCAAAATCCCGAAATGCGGGTCTCACCTTTCTTTTTTCGCATTTCAGAAGTTCGTATATGTTGAGGTTTGGGGCACTTGAACTCATGAAGTTCCGAACCCTGAAAACCCGAAGTGCTAGTCCAACCTTCCCTTTGTTTCACATTTCATAGGTTTGTATTTGTTGATGTTTGGCTTCTCTACTCGCGAAATCCCGAACTCCAAAATCTCGAAGTGCTAGTCACTTTTTGTGATTTTGGGAGTTGTGTGTTGATGTAGTTGTTGTATTTGTGAAATGTTGAACTCTGAAATCATGGAATGTTGGTCACTTTTCACGATTTCAGGAATTGTTGTGCGTTGATGTTGGTTGTTGTACTCGCAAAATCCCTAACTCTGAAATCCCAACATGTTGGTCACTTTTCGCGATTTTGGGAGTTGTTGTATGTTGATTGGAGAATGTTCCTCCCAATTATAGGTATGGAAGTAACATACCTGTTTACAAGTCACTCGTATACTTAAATCGGTACTAGTGTTATAGACATCATCAAATAAGAAAATATTGGTAATTTTTACAAGACTTTAAATAACATTGAAGGGAGGAGTATAAACTTATTGTATCATCGAGTAGGAAGTTTTAAGTTGCATATTAAAGACAATCAATGACAGTAAGGTCTCTAACAAACTTTCAGACTCAAGCTTTATAATAGAAGACTTAATTGCTTGAATCTCGAAACTATGCAAGGATAATTGTACAAACAATTTTATTTTTTTTGTGACAGTTTTTGGGGTACATTACATATGGTATCAGAGAAAAAGTTACAACACTCGGCCTAAATAGGGCCACATTAATTTCTTAGTATATATTCTTATTTATGAAAAAACTAATAAATCTTGTGGATTACAAACATTTATTTTTTTTGTTTTGTGTTGAATAATGGAAGCTCAAGAAGGTGCAGAAATCAAGATGGAAGGGAATCTGCAGCAAGGACCTCCTGGAGATCCGAGACAAAACAGTGATGGAAGTTCACCCATGGAGGTGTTGGAAACAATGAGGAACCTTCTTGTTGAAATAAAGGTTTTCAAGGCTGACAATGAAAAATTAAAGAAGGCACAACAGGAACAGCAAGAGATAAATGAAGTCCTGTTGCATAGTATAGTAACCAATAAAAGCCCAAAAGATGTTAATCATGAGGAGGAGGTCAGCAAAAGGGCCTCCAAGAATTCTGGTACGAAAATAGAAAAAAAGAGACAGTTCATCTGAAGGGACACCTTCAGCTGAAGACAAAACTATACCAGACAGAAAAATAAATCAAATAGACCACATTGAAGGAGAATTTAAAAAGATTAAACCAACTACTTTTGATAGAGAATCCAAGACAGGAGAAGAAGTCAAGGCATGGTTGTTGGACATCAAAAAATACTTTCAAATCTACAACTATTCTAGCAACATGAAGGTCAGAATGGCCATCTACAATCTAAAGGGGAAGGCCAACATTTTGTGGTAGGCCTGAAATTGGCCAAGGGCCTAAAAGAGAAACAATTGGAATGTTCCGACTTCAATAAGTATTTCAAGAAAGAATACCTTTCTGAAAGCTATTATGAAAGGAATACGAAATAATTTTATGAATTATGACTTAGACAAATGACAATGGAGGACCTTATAAATAAGTTTCTGGAACTATTAAGGTTTGTACCATACCTTCAGGAGGACAAGGTAAAAATCCAATGATTCTTAAGCTGTTTACCACAGACTTATTGGGACAGAATAGAGTTTGACAACCCCAAATCCTTGAGTGAGAAATTCAGGAAGGCACGAATGTGCTATGACCAGTATAAACAGTGGGTAGAGTTTCTGAAGACCTGGAAGGATAAGAAGCAAGATGGAATGCACCAACAGAAGAAGGGATACTAGCCAACTCCTTATCGGAATGCAGCAAAAAGTTTCCCAAGGAAGGATTTTCACTCCAATCATCCGAACACGCAAGGTAGTGGTAAACCGGTAAACCTGGGAACGAAGAAGTTTTGGGACCTTTCCCACGAGACATTAAAGTGTTGGGAGTGTCGAGAACCTAATCTAAGGAGGAATTGTCCATGTTTAATTGCAGCAAACAACACTATTTTCCACAATTTGCAGGAAGGCTCGACAGTGGTTGACATGGGCAAAAGTCTGCATCGGATAAATGCAACCATAGATGGTCGACAAGATGACCACCAGTCCTCGGTGGTATAAATCGAAGGTGAAATCGATGACACTCGAATATCTGTTTTAATTGACCCTGGAGCTACATTAAGTTATATTACTCCCGATGTAGTACAATCGAATAAACTTAAGAAGAAAAAGCACAAAAAATCTCGGCTTGTACAACTAGAAACAGGTGCTAAAAGAAAGGTAGTTAACTTTATTTATGACCTTGAGTTCATATTAGATGGTCAAAAGATAAGGACCAATATGAACATCCTACCACTAGGGTCTTATGATATGATTATTGGGATGTATTGGTTGGAACAACACAAAGCAGTACTAGATTGTTATAAAAAGATACTTAGCTATAAAGATAATTTTGGCACTGTTAGAATAGACCAAGGCATACCAAAACCTGTATCAGTCAGACAAGTTTCAGTGATGCAACTGAAGAAATGTATTAGAAATGGATGTCAAGTTTATGCCATCCAAGTGAAGAATCTATTAGAAAAAGAAGATAAGCCCAAGTTAGAAGACTTTGTTGTCCTAGATGAATTCAAAGACATGTTTGTTGATGAGATACCAAAATTACCTCCTAGGAGAGAAATATATTTCTCCATAGACTTACTACCCAGATCAACCCCTATCTCAAAAGCACCCTACCGAATGAGTCTATCAGAACTGACAGAATTAAAAATACAATTACACGAATTGTTGGACAAAGAGTATATCAGACCAAGTGTCTCGCCATGGGGAGCACCAGTCCTCTTTGTGAAAAACAAATATGGTACTCTAAGACTATGTATTGAGTATATACAACTGAACAAAGTAACCATTAAGAAGAAATACCCCTTACCTAGGATAAATGATCTGTTCGATCAAGTTGGGGGGGGCAAGATCTTCTCAAAATTGGATTTATGATCCGATTATCATCAAGTTAGGATAAAGGACCAGGACATAAACAAAAAACAAATTTGAACAAGATACAGACACTATGAGTTTGTATTCATACCTTTCGGACTCACTAATGCACCAACCACGTTTATGTGCTTGATGAATAGCATTTTTCAGCTAGTACTTAGACAAGTTTGTAGTAGTATTTATCGATGATATTCTAGTCTATTCTAAAATGGAGGAGGAACATGATGAACACTTAAGAATAGTTCTGCAAACACTAAGGAAACACAAACTATATGCAAAATTCGACAAATGTGACTTTTATCAAAAGGAAATACAATATTTAGGACATGTCATTTCCTCAGAAGGTATTGTCGTAGACCCAGAAAAGATAAAATCCATTATGGAATGTCCAGTACCTAAGGATGTGGCAGGTATCCAGTCATTCATGGTAATCACCAGATATTATCACAAATTTATAGAAGGGTTCTCCAAGATAGCCTACCCTATCACATCATTACAAAAGAAAGGGACGAAGTTTAGCTGGTCGCAAAAGTGTCAAGACAGTTTTGACAAGTTAAAAGAATTATTGACATCAACGCCCATTTTGACATCTAGTTGAAGACTTCACAGTATGCATTGATGCAAGTAAAGAGGGACTAGGTGTTGTTCTAACTCAAGAAGGGCACGTGATTTTCTATTAGTCCCAGAAATTAAAATAACACGAGGGAAATTATGTTACTCATGACTTAGAATTGGCAGCAATAATACATGCCTTAAAAATGTGGCGACACTATATAATGGGCAAAAAATTCTTACTATTGATGGATAATAATGGGGTGAAATATTTGTTTAACCAACCAGACCTTAATGCAAGACAAGCAAGGTGGCTAGCCTTCTTGAGCGAATTTGACTTCGAGGTTAGACATATCAAGGGTAAGGAAAATAAAGTAGCAGAGGCTTTAAGCCGCAGAATCCATGGGTTATTTGAGATAAATATCAGTAGGGTAGAAAGTGATCTAGAACAAAGAATAAGAATGAAAGGTGTTAACGACGGAAATTACACTAAGATGATGGAAGAATCTCAAAATAGTATCACAAACTCAGATAAACTAGATATAAGTATCGACAAGAAGGGACTATTAAGATTTAAAAACAAACTCTACATACCAGATTCAACAGAGTTAAAATTAACTATTTTAGACGAAGTGCATAAGAAACCATATTCTGGCCATCCAGGCTACCAGAAAACAATGAAAACACTCAGAAAAATATTTTTCTGGCCTAACATGAAGGGAGAAACAACAGAGTGCTTGGCTAGGTGCAAATATTGTGAGTAGGTTAAGGCCAAACACCAACATCTAGTCAGCGTATTACAACCATTGCAAATACCAGAATGGAAATGGGAGACCATATCACTGGATTTTATAATAGGTTTGCCTAAAACTCAGAAACATAATGATTCAATCATGGTTGTAATAGATAAAATCAGTAAGTCTGCACACCTCATAAACTCAGGACAGTGTTTTACTAAAGGGGGAAAGGATGTGACATCCCCCAAAAATAAAAATATTTTTATTTTTGAAATAGGCTGGAAATTTATTTTAGTTTTTGGGAAATTCGAATATGGAAAAAATTTTCCATTTATGGCAATTCCGAACTTTGAAATTAATAATTGTAATTAGTTATTGTGACTATTGGGTAGAGATATGATCTGAGTCAACTAACTAGTTGACTATGACACTTGTATAAAAACAAAATATTTATATTAATTGCAGGAGGACAAATGGAACAACCATGTTAAAAGTCAGTTGACCATGACTCCATGAGTGGGGAACAAGTTGGAACTGCCTCTGGGCGAATTATTACAAGTGGAAAATCAGAGACTTGGCCACTGGCAGACCCTGAAAATCAGGGATTAAGAAAGCTGCGAAAATCCCCAAAGGAGGGAAAAAGACCTGGGCAAAATTGATAAATAGCATATGTGAGGAGGCAGGATGCTGGGAAAATATTTTTGAGCTCTCTTACTATTATGAACACTACAGATTGAGTGTTAGTCAAGAGGAGCTTGTTGAAACAGAATTGCCTTGTTGTTATGAGCATTGTTGAGTAAGTGTGAGGCAAGAGGATAACTGTTGGAATTGAAGGACATTGTTGAGGAGGAGTTTCCAAGTTCACCCTCATGGATTCATGGTTAGGCTAGGGGGTGAATTGGGAAGGTGACTTTGGTTTCCCTATTCTATGGTTGGGAGGAACATGTTTGTTCCCTTTGTCTTCCCGCGAAATTGGATTAAGATATGTTGATCTACTCCTCTCTATTTTTGAATGGCTATGTTTGATTGATGTCATATATCTGTTGAGTGATTATATCTAATTTGCAATAATGTAAACTATTTGAATGATCATATATATTAATTGTGAGGAATATATGTGAAAGAAATTTGTACTTATATATATATTCGTAATACGTCTGCTGGAATGTTCACAATCTGATTGTTAAAATATATATATTTGTTGCGGAAGATAAAATATTTTCGTGGTTATAATCCGTCTGTTGTCGCAAAGTTTGAAATTAGACATCCCAACTCTGGAATTGTCCCTCCTGTAAGTAAAAATCTAGGCAGAAGCACCTACAATTTTGTTATATACGTAAATAGGAAAAGGGGGTGATTAACGTCAGCAGGGAAAATCCTTTCTATAGTCAAAGACCTAGAAAGCCAAATATAGATCCCACAGAACACCAGTATTTAATCACCAACCTCTTATGGAAGCGAAATTTCATTTATGATGCACAGATCTAGTATTGTTGGTGTCTAATACACTGATTAAATTAGACTCTAAGTGATTATAATAGAAATTATCTTTTACAAAAAAATTGTTGTCCAGTTGTACCCTTTTGTAGATTATATGCATATAAACTCATAGGTTTAGATTTTCAGAATTCTATTGGGTAAGCCGATATTGAATCCTTCTACACCTTATGTTTTAGAGAATGAAAGTAAGAATACCAGTACAAGGCAAAACCTTAGAATTATGAAAATAATGTGAATTTTGGCATTTGGGACTTGTTGGTTACATTTACGTGAAGTTCCCTTGGTTTTCCAAACCTCGAAACCCTGAATCCCAAAATCCTGATGTGTTGGTCCCACATCCTTCCACTTTTCGCATTTCCAGAAGTTGTTGTGTGTTGTTGTTTGGTATTTGAAAAACCGAAACCCCGAACCCCGAAATCCTAAAATGTTAGCTCCACGTTCCTTTTCACAATTTCAGGAATTGTTTTTGTTTGATGTTTTGGCTTTTGAAGTGGCGGGATTCTAAATCCTGAAATCTCGAAGTGTTAGGCATTTTTTTTTTTCATTTCAGAATTTTGTTTATGTTGATGTTTGGGCACTGGAACTCACAAAGTCTCGAACCCCGAAACCCCGAAATGTGGGTCTCACCTTTCCTTTTTCTCATTTTAGAAGTTTGCATATGTTGTTGTTTGGGTACTTGAAATCACGAAGTCCCGAACCCCAAAACCCCGAAATGCGGGCCCCACCTTTCCTTTTCACATTTCAGAAGTTTTCATATGTTGTTGTTTGGGTACTTGAACTCACAAAGTCCAAAACCCCGAAACCCCGAAATGCAAGCCCCACCTTTCCTTTTTGCATTTCGCAAGTTTGTGTATGTTGATGTTGCGCACTGGAACTCGCGAAGTTTTGAACCCTGAAATTCCAAAATGTGGGTCTCACCTTTCCTTTTTTTCATTTTCAGAAGTTTGTTTATTTTGATGTTGTACAGTAGAACTCACGAAGTTTCGAACCTCGAAATCCCGAAATGCGGGTCTCACCTTTCTTTTTTCGCATTTCAGAAGTTCGTATATGTTGAATTTTGGGGCACTTGGACTCACGAAGTTTCGAACCCCGAAAAACCGAAGTGCTAGTCCAACCTTCCCTTTGTTTCACATTTCAGAGTTTTCTATCTGTTGATGTTTGGCTTCTATACTCGCGAAATCCTGAACTCCAAAATCCCGAAGTGTTGGTCACTTTTCGCGATTTCGGGAGATGTTGTGTGTTGATTTTAGCTATTGTATTCATGAAATCCCAAACTCCAAAATCCCGAAATGCTGGTCACTTTTCATGATTTCGGGAATTGTTGTGCGTTGATGTTGGTTGTTGTACTCGCGAAATCCCGAACTCCGAAATCCCGACATGCTGGTCACTTTTCGTGATTTCAGGAGTTGTTGTGTGTTGATTGGAGAATATTCCTCCCGATTAGAGGTATGGAAGTAACAGACCTGTTTACAAGTCGCTCGTATAGTTAAATCGGTGTTGGTGTTATAGACATCATCAAATAAGAAAATATTGGTAATTTTTACAAGACTTTAAATAACATTGAAGGGAGGAGTATACACTTATCGTATCATTGAGTAGGAAGTTTTAAGTTGCATAGTAAAGACAATCAATGAAAATAAGGTCTCTAAAAAACTTTCAGACTCAAGCTTTATAACAAAAGACTTAATTGCTTAATTCTCGAAACTATGCAAGGATAATTGTACAAACAATTTATTTCTTTTGTGACGGTTTTTGGGGTACATTATACCTACATAGTCACGAGATCCCAACCAATAGCACATGTCTATGTAAACACACAAAATAACATATCATCATATCCACAATGCCTCATAATCATAATCAAATGACCAATAGTATAATAATATGGATCACTTGCAAGCAAGTGTCCTCAAAGAATAAGTTCACTCAGTGTGCACAAGAGCGGGATGTTACAACATTAATGAATCTTTTAAAAGCAAAAGAATTAACGGTAATCGCTTGTTTTCACATATGAAAATCTAATAATAAATTACCATGGCTGAAGTACCTCGTAAATCAACATCGATTGGACCATAGATGTATGCGAAGATAAACAATGAGAAACCACATAATAACTCTATAGGACTATTGGAAACCATGTGTAGCATAAAGGAATAATTACAAAGTATCAAGGAAGATAATGAAATATTACTCAAGTCTAGTAAAGCACAAGAATATTTAAATAAGATTCTTCTTAAAACTATGACTAATATGAAACAGTTGAGACAAATGGGACAAAATTCAGTAATCCTAAAAAATAACTTTCCAATGAAGAGTCACAGAAACTACTATTTGGAAAAGATTACTAAAAATGAACTTTCCAATGAAGAGTAATGCTACATTAGTTGTGTATCAATTAGATGGAAAATATAATGTTGGTGGAAAGACACAAACATAGTTAATAAGATCAAGGGTAGTGAGTTGAATTGGAAAATATTTAAGAAATATTTTAAGAAAAAATATTTAATGGAACGATATTGTGATGAAAATTCCAAGGAGTTCCACGGTCTAAAATTAGGATAGATGACTATTGAATACTTTGTCACTAAATTTTTGAATCCAATGAAATATGTACCTTATATTAGAGAGGAGAAGGATAAAGTTCAAAGGTGCATAATGTAACAACCCTCCAGCTAAGGACATCTACTCAGTCAACCGGTGAATTTTTTTTTTGCTAAAGTGTGTGCGCGTGTGTAGATGAAACAACCTCCTTGACTCTATGTCTCAACTTGAACCAACAGGACGCAAGTAAGACGAACACACTCAAGATGACCCGACCTATCATAGTGACATCAAGAAGCAAACGCCCCGAACAGGAGGTGGGAAACTATTGGCGATAGGCAGAGACAGACACCAGGGGTTAGGCACAGTACGGTGACAAAATCGAAGGAATCCGTCAGTAGAGTCGCAGTAGTGGAACTGTGCCTTTAAACAGCCCGAGACTACTGATACGGCTCAGAAGGTGTCGCAAGAGTGGAACTGTGCCTTTAAACAGCCCGAGACTCTTGATACGGCACCAA
>ML783638.1:1214022-1228828 GCA_009831015.1 Picea engelmannii | reverse complement strand
ATTTTACCATTAGTACTTTATGTTTTGGTCATAGACATGGATTGGTTGGAAAAACATTCATCTATTATAAATTGTTGTGAAAATACTTTTAATTGTTTATATGAGTCTCGAAAAAATAGAACAATAAAAGGATTACCACGAGTGTCAATAAGACAAATATTTTTCTTACAATTAAAAATAAATGAAATGAAAGGTTATGAGATTTATGTAGTGCATATATATGAAAATGTTGAGAAAATGAATAAGAGTTTGTTAACTAAATATCCAATACTTAAAATATTACACGACGTGTTTCCAGAAGAAATCGCATGATTACGTTCTAGATCAGACATAGATTTCACAATAGACTTTGTACTCGGATCTATACTGATGTCGAAGGCCCCTTATCGAATGAGTACTCTGGAAATGACTAAACAAGTGTGTCTTTGTGGGGAGCACCAATCTTGTTTGTTAAAAAAAAGATGGAACTTTCATATTGTGCATTGATTACAGATAACTTAACAAGATGCCAATTAAAAAGAAATATCCTTTACCACACATCAATGACTTTTTTGATCAAGTCGACGAAGATAATATTTTATCTAAGATAGATTTATGTTTAGGATACCATCAAGTTAGAATTAAATAGGAATATATTCATAAAACTTATTTCTGAACTAAATATGGACACTATGAGTTTGTAAAGGTATATTTTGGTTTAACAAACAAACCTATTATATTTATGAATTTAATGAATAGTGTGTTGACAAAATATCTAGACAAGTTTGTAATTATGTTCATAGATGATATATTTATCTATCCAAAAACCAAGTAAGAACATGAAGAACACTTGAGAATGGTTTTGCAAACACTTAGGGAGCATCAAATGTATGAAAAGTTCAATAAATTTGAGTTTTATCATAATAAAGTACATTATTTGGGACATGTAATTTCGAGTGAAGGGATATCAGTCAATCCGAAAAGATTAAGGCCATCCTAGACTGGCCAGTGCCAAAGGATGTGTCATATGTCCTATATTTCATGGTCATAAGAGCGTATTGTCGTACGTTCATAGAACGATTTTCTAAACATGCCTATCCAATAAACTCTTTGAAAAATAAAAGAATCAAATTTAAATGGTCTGACAAGTATCAAAAGAGATTTTAAAATCTAAAAAAACTGTTAACAACAACACCTATGTTGAATATAGTAGACCCACATTAGGACTTTGTGGTCTTTATTGATGCTTCATTAGAGGGATTAAGAGGAGTATTGTTAAAGGATGATCATTTAATTGCTTATGAATCACAAAAACTTAAACCTCATAAAAATAATTATGCAATGCATGACCTGGAATTAATCACTTTGTACATTCTTTAAAAATGTGGCAACACTACTTGTTGGGTAGAATATTTTTGTTGAAAATAGATAATATCATCCTTGAGTACTTTTTCGATCAACAAAACATGAATGAAACACAAGAAATATGTTTATATTTCCTAACTGGGTATGATTTTGAGAAAAAACATATTAAAGGGAAGGAAAACATGATAGCATTTTCACTCACTAGGAAACTAAACACAAATTTCAGTAGCAACTTACAAACTGATTTAAATAAATGAATTAAAACAGCAATGGAAAATGAAGAAACTTATAGGAAATTACAACAAAAAATTTAGAATAATAAATTAATTGAGGAATAATCAAAAGCGAGTTGCAGTTAATATGGTTTAGTGCAGTATAAAAATACAATTTATGTTCCAAACTACACAAATTTGAATAATTTAATACTAGTTGAATTTCATAAGAAACCTTATTTAGGTCACCCACGTTATCAAAAGACTATGAAAACCCACAAAAATGAGTATTTCTGGATCGGAATGAAAATTGATGTGGATGAATACCTTGCTAGGTTTATTGAGTGCCAACAAGTTAAAGTTGAGAACTGTCACCCAATTGGATTATTGCAGCCAATACCCATTCTTGACTGGAAATGGGAAGTGATTAGTGTGAATTTTATTACAAGACTACCTACAAGTAAGAAACAAAATGACTCAATAATGCTAGTAATAGATAAACTCACTAAATATGCACACCTTATTCTAGTGAAATCAACTCGCAAACCTATAAATATTGCAAATATTTTCATGAAGGAAATTTTTAGAATGCATGGTATACCCAAAACTATAATTTCAAACAGGGACACAAAATTCACTTCGAATTTATGGAAGGTCTTGTTCAGTGTTTTGGATACTTAGCTACATTTTAGCACTGCATATCATTCTCAAACTAATGGTTAGACCGAAAGGACTAACTAAATTGTAGAGGATATGTTGCAGATGTATCTGCTAGACTTCCCCACAAAGTTGGAAGAGTACCTTCATCTAGTTGAGTTTGAATATAATAATTTTGATCACACATCTCAAAATATGAGTCCCTTCGAGGTGTTGTATAGCAAAAAGTGTCTAACACCTATTAGTTTGGTTATCCCACTTGACAACATTATTTCAGGTCAAGATATGCTAAAAGAAATGGAAACAATTATTCAGAAATAAAACAAAATTTCGAAAGTAGAAATGATAGAAAAATAGTTTTGCAAACTTGAAAAGAACACATGTAGAATTGAATATAGGGAATCATGTTTATCTCAAAGTCAAACCCATAAAATTTTCAATAAAATTGGGAAATATTACCAAGTTGGCAACACAGTATTATGGGTCATTTCAAGTGCTTGCCAGAGTGAGGTCATGATGCATACCCCCTTCCTCAGTAGGGTTCTGCGACCTCCCGGTCTCTAGACCATTCTCTTCCCTAAGCATAAATGGCCCTTCGGGCTCCTGCTCGAACCCTTTGGATGAATCCACAGATCCCTTCATCCTCTGGTATAGGTATTGAGAAAACCTACACGCAGCTCCTTTTCGTGCTTCAGGGTTTCGCGATTTCAGGAGCCAGGACTCCACGTCTCCTAACTCCTAGTCCCTCGGACACCCGAACCCCGAAATGCCGAGATCTACCCGTGACCACGTTCCACCTTTTGAGATTTCAGAATTCACGATTTCGGGATTCTAGTGGCAGACAGTTCTTGGTCCTTCAACCTCCCGGGTCCCTAAATGACAAAAAGGGCTTGACGGGCTTTGGATCCTCCCTTATCCTTCATCCACTTGACCACAACTCTAAGTCCATGCACTTAATGCCAAAGTGCTATTGGATTTTTTGATTCAGAAAATTGCGGTGCAAGCACTCCCCTGTTTTCTGTCTTTCGAAATCCCGGTTCACGAAATGATGAACTGGCTTGGAATTCGCTCTTTCAAGGTTTCACGATTCAAGGAAGCCCGATGTAAGGGTCTCTCCTTTCCCCTTTTGAACCTGCAGTGGTTGAAATGATGAAATGGAAAAATGCCGAAATTTTCCAACAACTATCCCTTCGGGTTTTTGTGAATCGCGACTTCGGGTTTCGCAATTTCAGGAAATCTAGTTACAAGGAATATATCTACCCCTTGGGAACCCCGGTGACTGAAATGCCAAAATGCCAAAATGTCTCGACGCTTGCTCCTTGGGATTTTTCGTTTCGCGAAATCAGGACACAAGGAACATTCTTGTTCCTTGGAGTCTCTAGTCGCCGAAAGGCGGAAATGTCCCAGCACCTTATCCTCCAGGTTTTTGTGAATTGCAACTTCAGGTTTCACAATTTTGGGAAATATGATTGCAAGGGATATCTCTGCCCCTTGGAGGCCCCGGCGGCCGAAATTTTGAAATGCCGAAATATCCTAGTGTTTGATCCATGGCTCAGAATAGCTCTTGAGATCTACGGCGCATGTTCGATCTCGCTATTTCTCCACTTCACGATTCAGAGTTTCGGGAGACAATGACCTCTATTGTATCTGTGCTTCTTGGAACCGCTGGTTGTCGAAATGCTGAAATGGCTTGGTGTTTGATCGATGACTCATGATGGTCCCTAAGATCTATGGCTCGAATCTCTTCCTCATCACTGACCTCCTCGCAAATCCACTTGATTCCACGATTCGCGGTATTTTGCGACTCTCCTCGAGAGTTCTCCACTGTTCGTTTATATCTATGAGATCTCCCCTTCTGAATCTACACAACATTTAAGCTTGCACTTCTCCCTTAGATCAGATAGTATGTGGGATCTTCCGTCATGATCCAACGCTCGACGACGTTCTCCCTCCTGATTTTTTGCCCTCTTCAGACTTAGAAGAATTTCTAAGTCCTCAAAGACTTGGTCTTCGCTTATTCCAGAGAGATGGGTTTTTGTGGGTCTCGATAACGCTTCTCTGGAACGCTATTCCTCTTGAGCTTTACCTCGTGTAGGCCTCGAATTCCCGTGCACTCCTTGCATCCAAGGGATTCGATGATTCGGATCCAAGGGGTTTCTCACAAATAAATTCCTCCTGATCCCTTGGTGTTCTCTCTTTGCTCGATGCACACCTTTTAGAGCTTCAATGAAGAGAAACAATTGAAACTGGGAAATTCACAGTTCCATCTACTTGTTCATGAAAACAAAAAACAACAGGAAAATGCACACAGTCTAAACCCCACACATTTGTATCAATTTTCCATTCTGTTATATTCACAAGTGCCCAATGGCTAAAGATTACATTGAAAATTATAGTAAATCGAAACATTTTTCTCCTACTAACTCGCAGTTCTCTCTTACAACTAATTTTTTTTCTGTATTCCAGCTCTCTCTAACTGGGTGTACCAACTTCTAAATAACTCAAAAATGTTTCTAGGTTTTTCCCCTAGCTACTTGCCTACTCTAAGATTCATCCTACACTATCTTAGCTCAGTTTCATTCCAGAGCCGAAGTGGAAACTCCTACTCTGTTTACAATTTTCAAAACGTGCCTCAAAGGGTAAAATTCAGCATCGGTTCAAGCGTGCCTCCAAAGGTGAATTTCGGCGCTGAGTGAAGGCAGATTTCAAAATCGACTGCAACTGCCAACGTTGAATTTCTATAAGAAATCACACGTGTTGAGTGGTCCTACCTTTGTGCACTTGCCAACGATGCTCCTGCATCATACTCCCCTTGACAAAAATTCATGGATTCCTGTCCATGAGCTCCTCTACTTATTTTCCCTACTTCTGGATAGCATCTTGATTTTCCCAACTGGCATCTTCTATTGGTGTCCCTTCCATTTGACCAGATACTCAAAATAAGTCTTCCTCCTCGTCTTTTTTCCAATCCTTTAATCAACAATTTTCTCCATCTGCGACTTTTCTACCACAGGCTTCTATTTCTCCCACTGAATATTTCCTTGATCTTTTGACCCTTCTATGTCATCTTTCTTGTAAGGATATAGGTCTGAAACATTGAATATGGGTGAAATGCCCACACCATATGACATTTCGATCTCATAGGTGTTTGCATCAAACTTCCTCAAGATCTTACAGGGTCATATCTTTTTCATCTTCAATTTGTTATATGTTCCCCTAGGGAACCTTTCTTTCTTGAGATGTGTTAAACCTAATATCCCACTTCAAATTGAAATTCTCTGCGATGTTGATCGACTCTCTGTTTGTATTTCTGATTAGAACTCTATAATTGTTCTTTGATCCAACCATGGAGTCTCTGCATCTCAGCAGCAAAATCCTCTTCTCCAGCACTTCTGATCTCTCCCTGTTCGAAGTCCCTTAACTCGGACACTCCCCTGGGTTTCATTCCATAGAGTATTTGGAATGGGCTCCTTCCAGTTTTTCTATTTTGTGAATCATTGCATGCAAATTCTTCTTGTGGAAGAATCATATCCCACTGGTTATGGTGTTCAGTAACCAGGCTTCTCAATAAGTTTCCCAAACTTCTATTTACCACCTCAGTCTACCCATCTGTCTGAGGGTGATAAGATGAGATGAAGGACAAATTTGTCCCCATATTCTTCCACAACATCCTCCAAAAGTGACCAACAAATTTTGTGTCTCTGTCTGAGACAATGCTCCCGGGAAGGCCGTGAAGTCTCACAACTTCTCTGAAAACCAGATTTGCAACATATGTTGCATTACTAGTCTTCTGGCATGGGATGAAATTTTCCATGTTTGAAAATCTATCCACCACCAGAAATATGGAATCAAATCCCCTTTGTGTTCTTGGCAATACCAACACAAAATCAATGTTTATTGCATCCCAAGGCCTCTATGGTATTAGCAATGGTTGACACAATCCAGTGTTCTGTCTTTTCCCCTTTGCATGTTGGAAGATTCTACATATGTTCACCAAATTTATCACATCTGTTCTCATACCTGGCCAATAGTACAAGATGCTCAACTATGCAAACGTTTTATCATGGCCAAAGTGTCCAGCCAATCCTCCACTATGCTTCTCCTTCAGAAGATTGTCCCTCATTGAGCATCTTGGTATGCAAAATTGATTTCCTTTGAACAACAATCCTTCCTTAACCATATACTTTGTCCACTGACTTATATCTCTTAGTACAGGGCTTGTACATGCTTCATAGGCCTCCTTGAAATCTGTATCATCACAATACATATCCTTAAGGTGTTCAAACCCAAAGGTCTTCACCTAGAATTCCTGCAGAATTAAACATCTCCTGCTTAACGCATCGACAACTTTGTTAGTATTCCCAACAATATGTTTTATGAAAAAAGTAAAATTTTGCATAAATTCAACCCATTTTGCATGTTTTTGATTCAATTTTTCTTGTCAGGTTATGAATTGTAAATCTTGGTTATCACTGTACAAGACAAACTCTTGCAGGACAAGATAATGCCTCCATTTCTTCAAATCTTGAATTATGGCATAAAACTCCTTGTCATATGTGGAGTATTCCCTCTTAGTCTCATTCAACTTCTCGCTGAAATAGGAAACAGAACGATTGTCCTGAATCATAATTGCTCCTATTGCAACTCCACTTGCGTCACATCTTACCTGAAATGTCTTTTTGAAATTCAGCAAGACCAGAATTGGTCGTTCAGTTATCTTCTCCTTCAGTATATTGAATCTCTTTTCAGCCTCCTTTGTCCATTTAAAATACTTGTGTTGCTTCTTCACTGTATCCATCATTGGTGCACAAATCCCACTGAAGTCTCTAATGAACTTTCTATAAAAACTTGCTAAACCATGAAAGCTCCTTACCTCGAACATGCTCCTTGGTGACGACCATTCTCTGATCTCTTTCACGTTCTTTGGATCCATATTCAGTTCATTCAAACAGATCAAGAAACCCAAATAAATGAGTTTTGTTTTCATAAAAGAGGATTCCTTCAAATTGATCAACAACTTCTCCTGTTGTAGCCTCCTCATTACTAGTCTTAGGTGCCTCAAATGCTCCCCTTTAGTATATGCGTCCTACCATTCTTCTCCAATGTATATGTATTCTTTCTTCCATCATGAATGGAATTTTTGTCAAACTACCATGGTCTTCCCAACAGAATGTGGCATACTTCCATGGGAATTACATCACATAGGATTTCATCTTTATATCCTCCTATTTTAATTTCAACCATGCATTGTTTAGCGATTGTTACCTGGTGCCCTTTTTGCAGCCATGAGACATTGTATGGCCTTGGATGTGCAATTTTATTCAGATCCAATTTCTCCACCATATCTATGGATACTATATTGTTATTACTCTCACTGTCAATGATTACCTTGCATACTTTATCCTTAGTCTTGCAAGTTGTCCTGAAGAGACTATTTCTCTGCACTAGTTTTTCAATTTTTGCCTCTGGTTTTAAGAGAACTTTTCTCAACATCAGGGATGCTCCATCCTCTGCTCCTTCTGCCTCAACATATCTTCGTTGTGCTTTTGAAATGTGAGCTTCTCCTCCTTGTTTCTTCTTCTCGGGACATTCCCAGGACATGTGCCCTATCTTTCAACAATTATAACACCTTACTCCTCCTCTGCCTCTTCCTCTAGAAGAGATTCTTCCACCACTCTACCTTCCTCGTGAACTTCCTCCTCATTCTGAGTGATTGTGTGGTTTCTCAGCCTCATCCTTAGACTGATGTGATTTGTCACGGTTAAATCCCTTACTTTTTCTTGGGATCGAGCCTTTACCTCTTCCTCGTTGGTTCTGTTTTCTGGCCAGCTTCTCCTCTGCCTTCAGCGCAAACTGATAAGCATCTTCCATAGTCCTTACTGACATCATGCTAAGCTCGTCCTAGATCTCATATCTCAAGTCATTTATATATCTGGTGACTTCTTCCTCGTCTCTCTCCCTTTGTCCAGTTCTGATGTTCAGTTGATAGAACTCCTCGATGTACTCCTTGACTGTCATCCCTTTCCATATCAGGTTCTGTAGCTTCCTGAATAGATTGATATGGTAGTCTTTGGGTATGAACTTTGCCTTCAGTTTGGCTACCATCCTGTCCCAACTCTTTATCCTCTATTTTCCTTTACTTCTTCTCTCATCCTACAGTTCTTCCCACCATAGTGTTGCATGCCCTTTTAGCCGGGTTACTGCCTGCTTCACTTTCTTCTCCTCATCGACATCTTCATAGTCGAAGTGTTTGTCCATGGACCTTATCCAGTCCAACAGTTCTTCAACATCTAAATTTACCTCATACATGGGGACCTCTATCTTAGCTCTACCTCCCAATATGACAACTACTCTCAACAAACGTTCTTCTGCAACATCCTCTCCCGTAGCTTCTTCAACCTCAACGACTTCACTTTCTGCATCACTTGCATCCCCAACGTCAAGTGCTCTTCTTTCTGTTGCTTCCATTGTTTCCAATCGGGTGTGAAGCTCTCGCATATCCCTCTCTACAACACGGTTGGCTAAAGGTGGCTCTCGTATTCTTCACAACATTATGTCGACTGCCTGTCACACACAGAGCACAACTCTGAGTTCTCTGTCTCCTTGTTTTCCTCCTTCACCTGAAGTCTAAAGATGAAAAATTAAGGCTTTGATACCACCTGATGCAGACCCCCTTCGTCATTAGGTTTCTGTGACCTCCTGGTCTCTGGACCGTTCTCTTCCCTGAGCCAAAATGGCCCTTTGGGCTCCTACTAGAACCCTTTGGACGAATCCACAGGTCCCGTCGTCCTCTAGTACAGGTCTTGAGAAAACCTGCGCACACATCCTTTTTGTGTTTTGGGGTTTTGTGATTTCGTGTGGCGGGAATCTATGTCTCCTGACTCCTGGTCCCTCAGACACCCGAACCCCAAAATGTCAATACCTACCTGTGACCACGTCCCGCCTTTCAGGATATTGAAATTCACGATTTCACAATTCTGACGGCAGTCGGTTCTTGGTCCTTCAACCTCCCAAGTCCTGAAATGCAAAAAAGATATTAATGGGCTTTGGCTCCTCCCTTAGCCTCCGTCCATGTGACCACAGCTCTGCATCCACGCGCTTAATGAAAAAACGTTATTGGCTTTCATGATTCGGAGAATCGCAGTGCAAACGCTCCCCTATTTTCTGTCTTTTGAAATCTCGGTTCACGAAATGCCGAACTGGCTTGGCGTTCTCTCTTTCATGGTTTCATGATTCAGGGAATTTCGATGTAAGGGTCCCTCCTTTCCCCTTTCGAACCTCCAGTGGCCGAAATGCCAAAATGGAAAAATGCGTAAATGTTTCAACACCTATCCCTTCGGCTTTTTGTGAATCACGACTTCTGGTTTTGTGATTTCGGGAAATCCAGTTACAAGGGATATCTCTACCCCTTGGAAACCCCAGTGACCAAAATCCCAAGATGTCGAAATGTCTTGGCGCTTGTCCTTGGGATTTCGCGTTTCACGAAATCAGGACAAAAGGAGCATCCTTGTTCCTTAGAGTCTATGGTCGTCGAAAGACCAAAATGTCCCAGTGCCTTATCCTCCAAGTTTTTGTGAATCGCAACTTCGGGTTTCACGATTTTGGGAAATCCAATTGCAAGGGATATCTCTGCCCCTTGGATCCCTCAGTGACTAAAATGCTGAAATGCTCAAATATCCTGGTGTTCGATCCACAACTCACAATAGCTCCTAAGATCTATGACGTACGTTTTATCTCTCTATTTTGGTACTTCACGATTTGGGGTTTCAAGAGATAAGGACCTCTATCATATCCTTGTTCCTTTGAACCCCCAGTTGTCGAAATTCCGAAGTGACAAAACAACAAAATTCCTTGGTGTTCGATCGACGGCTCACGATGGTCCTTGAGATCTATGACTCAGATCTCTTCCTCATCACTAACCTCCTCGCAACTCCACTTGATTCCACAATTGGTGGTATTTCGTGACTCTCCTCGAGAGTTATCCACCGTCCATTCAGATCTTCGAGATCTCCCCTCCTAGATCTACGTAGCGTTAAAGCTTGTGCTTCTCCCTCAGATCAGATGGTCTGCGGGATCTTCCGTCACGATCCAACACTCGATGGTGTTCTCCCTATTTTTCTTATGTGTGCTTCATACTTAGAAGAATTTCTAAGTCCTCGAAGACTCGGTGTTCGCTGCTTCCAAAGAGATGGGTTTTTCTGGGTCTTGATAACGCTTCTTCGGAATGCTATTCCTCCTAATATTTACCTCGTGTAGGCCTCAAATTCCTACACACTCCTTGCATCCAAGGTATTCGATGATTCAAATCCAAGGGGTTTCTCACAAAGAAATTCCTCCTAATCCCTTGGTGTTCTCTCTTGGCTCGATGCACACCTTTCAGAGCTTCAATGAAGAGAAACAATTGAAACTCGAAAATTCACAGTTCCATCTACTTGTTCATGAAAATAGAAAACAACAGGAAAATGCACATAGTCCAAACACCACACATTTGGATCAATTTTCCATTCTATTATATTCAAAAGTGCCCAATGGCTATAGATTACATTCAAAATTACAGTAACTTAAAACATTTTTCTCCTGCTAACTCCCAGTTCTCTCTTACAACTAATTTTTTTCTGTATTCCAGCTCTCTCTAACTGGGTGTACCAACTTCTACATAACTCAAAAATGTTTCTAGGGTTTTCCCCTAGCTACTTGCCTACTCTAAGATTCATCCTACACTATCTTATTTCAGTTGCATTCCAGAGACGAAGTGGAAACTCCTACTTTGTTTACAATTTTCAAAACGTGCCTCAAAGGGTAAAATTCGGCATCGGTTCAAGCATGCCTCCAAAGGTGAATTCTGGCGATGAGTGAAGGCGGATTTCAAAATCGGTTGCAACTGTCAATGTTGAATTTCTAGAAGAACTCACACGTGTTGAGTGGTCCTACCTCTGCGCACTTGCCAACGATGCTCGTGCATCAGGTCATGGCCTATAAACTTGCACTACCAACCAATTTATAAGTTCACAATGTATTTCATGTTTCATTATTAAAGTAGTTACATGAAATAACTCATACTGTAAATGAGAATGTATGGAACCAAAATTTGAGTTTCAGGTGAAACTTTTAAACTATGTATTCTCGAGAGGAAGGAAATTATGTTGTGAAATCGAGCCATTTTTCAGGTTAAAGTATAGTGGAGGCACTTTAGTCCTGAGGAGGCTACTTGGGAAATGGAAGAATCCATGAGAAAGGCATATCCATTTTTGTTCCAAAGATGACATGCTAAAATTGGAACACTAAAGATGGTGTTTAGTTGAAGGGGAAGAGGAATTAAAGTCCCTCCATTTATAAACTTTTAAATATTTTAATTTTTGATGGTTCATGTTGTGAAAGATTGGAAAAATACTTATGTGAAAATTATGTTATCAAAAACATTGATGATGATGAATTTTTTTTAAATATTATTTTTTATTTAGTTTATTTAACGAAGATAAAAATTATTAGCGAATCGAGTTACAAAGAGTAAATCATTATTCTATGGGTGAAGAAAAAGGGATAAAAACCACGAGAGTAAATATTGTCCATAAGGACAGGTGGAACCCTACTCCCAAAGATGTAGGAAGTGGGAAAACAAACAAACTAGCACAAAGTTAGGCCATTAAAATTCCCTAGGTTCAGGGATGAGGATAACTTGAAAGAAAAGAGCTAGGAAAGCTATTTTTTCTTTTTGAAAAATAAAAGAGACAAGCATAGAGGAGGAAGGACACTCCTTAGTAATTGTGAGAAAGAAATGAGTTTGATGGTTATGAGAAATAGTCAAACTATGAATTATCTCGAGAAGATTACACAAATTTTCAGTCACTATGGAATAATGATTTAGGATGGAGGGTGGAAGGAATAAGTAATCTTGGGTGGTATATGGTTGGGAGGAACTAGATTTTCTACTCAATTTATTCTTTGAATTTAAAAAAAAGATCATATATCACTTATTTTTAACGAATAATAACTAATATAATAGAGAATGATTATAAATATTTTAATACTAGTATAATTAGAAAAATGTATTTTTTTTAATATGTAAACACAATAAAGGAACAATGTAAAAACTCCCATATCGATTATAGTTGGATAAAGATGATTTCTATATATCTTTTAATTACTAGTTTTGTTGGACCAAGAATAGTTCATACATCTATAGGAAGTTATATTTGGAGAAATTGGTTTTTTTTATGAATAATATAAGGAGGAAAGAAAGTTATCATAGAATAACTTTTGGATTTTAAATTTAATTTTAAATAATTTAAATAAAATTTTATTTTATTTGAATATATGACTTGTTTTGTGATTTTCAAATCCCATTCAACCTTTTTATCTATTTTAAATAAATAATTCAACTTAGTAAATTAACTTTCAAGCTTCAACAATTTCTCAGCATACTTATTTCCTTTTATTTTTATTTTTAATATATTATATTTTATAATATTTACTTTTATTTTTATTTTTATTTTTATTTTTATTTTTTTATTTTTATTATATTATATTTTATAATGTTTATAATCTTTTTAATTTTGTAATCATGATCAAAATCCTCCTCAACATGAAGAAGTTTCCAGAATAAAGCATCTACCTAGTATTATAGTTTACAAGTTGGTTCCATGAGAGGCTAAGTGACGAGAAAATATGCCCGCATTTAAGTCAAAATATACTTGCACAAAGAGTAATTTCAAAGTCAATATTTAATCATATCCTTATCAATATATATTATCAAGGTAAAATTTATCATAAATCCACCAAGAAATATAATGTCCCTTTATTTTTAAATTTTAATTTTGATGATTTATGTTATGAAAGATTGGAAAAAGATTTATGTGAAAATTATGTCATAGTATATCTTGTCTATGAGAATAAGATATTTTGTCCATGGAACTTTATTTTCAAATATCTGAGATGTGAGAGAACAATCTAGTACAAAGTTGGGCCAAGAAGATTCACTAGGGTTACAAATGAGGCTAACTAGAATGAAAAGAACTATGCAAGACTCAAACTTTGATTTATTTAGAGAAGGTGATACAAATTTTCAGTCCCTATGGAATAATGATTTAGGTTGAATAATGATTTAGGCTAGGGGATGATAAGAACAAGTAATCTTGGTTGTTGAGGTCTATAGTTGGTCTACTCATTTTATTCCTTGAATTTTGAAGCAGGGACATATATGTTTTCTACTTATTACTTACTTTTAATGAATGGTAAATAGTACAATAAAAACTACTTATTACTTAGTTTTAATAAATAATAAATAGTATAATAAGAATTATTATAAATATTTTAATACTAGTATGATTAGGAAAAAATAATTTATGCATTATTTTTGTTGCAGCAATAAGTGTGAACATAGTAGAAAAACAATATAAAGGCTGCAATACTAGATACTTTATGTATATGCTTTCATTACTAGTTTTGTGGAGTAAAAATAGTTCATATATCTCATGTTATTTTTGAAGAAATTTATCTTTTATGAGTAATGTAATAAACAAATAACGTTTTATAGAATAATTTGTGGATTATTATTCATGTTAAATATCTTCTTTTATATATTTATAATGAAAACTTATGGAAATGTAAAATAAAAGTATTATAGAATATTATTATTCATGTCAAAGATTTTCTTTTATATACGGTTAATTAGAACTCATGCAAATGTAAAGTAAAAGTATAGCAAAACCATAAACACTTGTATATAGTATTTTATAGACAATGATTTCATTTCCATAATATCTATAAAATAAAAATAAAATCTATTTTACATAAAAATTACAAGTATTGTTATTTCTAACTATAAATTTATTCTAGTATAGTCCAAGATTCTCTATAAAGGATAAAGAGGAAAATCACAAAAATACAAGAATATAGTGAAATATTATTAAAAGACTCGACGAGCATTCACCTTTTTATTTACATAAATATTACAAGTATAATATTTCTAACCAGAAATCTAGTATAGTATAGTCCAAGATCCTCTCTGTAAAAGATAGAGAGGAAAATCACAAAAATAGAGTGAAATATTATTAAGAGGCTCGACGAGCATTCACCTTTTTATAAATGATTACACTAACAAGAAATTCAATCAATTTATATGTATTAATAAAGAAATATAGCTCACATTTTATTTTTCCAAAACAAGTTAGGGCTCCATTTTACAAAGAAATCCTCGAAATAGTAAAACACGAGTTTTGGATTATGAAAAATATTATAAATTACTAGGAACCCTTAACTCATTCCTAGGGTCGAGATGATCCAAAGTATTGAAAGTTACTAAACCAAAACAAAAACTTTATTAATATAAAATGGTTATCATGATAACCATGTTGTGGTCACCCATTCGAGGTATTCCCTAATCAAACAAGAATAAGCTCAAAACTTGTGTTACTATGGTGAACCCATTATAAATTGCAAGAAGGCATACGAGATTACTTGACCTCCCAAGGTTGAGACCAAGCTTGGAGCCCACAATACCAATCCTATAGCGGCCTTTAACCTATCTTAAGCTATAAGGGAACGGTGCACACCTATTGGTATTGTCGGCCATAAATAAATAAAGATTCAATATA
>ML783638.1:1190105-1207921 GCA_009831015.1 Picea engelmannii | reverse complement strand
GGAAACCATGTGTAGCATAAATGAATATAACAATCAAGTACTTGATATAACAATTTTTGGGTGTATTATATATTTGACTATATATATATTCCAATTAGGATGTTGGCATCCCAATGGATTTCGATTACATGATGATGACGATGGAGGAAGAGTAATTAGATGAAATAATTTTAGCATTAATGCTTAATGCTTAGGGAAGAAGTATAAGAAAGAAGGGATATTAATGTTTAGGAAAGAATTTTACCTATAGTAATTATTAGTGTTAAATATGAAATACTTACCATGTATACATTTATTAGTGTTAAATATGAAATACTTACCATGTGTACATTTATTAGTGTTAAATATGAAATACTTACCATGTGTACATACACAAGAATGAGAAATAAAAAGGACTATATACATAAGCTAAACAAAATAAAATTACAATACTTGAGTTGAGGGAAGTCTAGTTAAATTATTTTAACATCAGAGTTAAACCATGGTATCACCATAATCATTAGTTCAGATCCCTCCGTCCTACCTACTTACATAGATGATCCATAAACTGGTGTGGGTGAATCTCTCGCCTTTACCCCTGCTGCCCGTCTAGCTTCTACCTCTCCTTTCTATTTACGCTACCTTCAGAGGCTCTACTGCTAGTTTTCGACCCGGAAGGGGTGACGCGGACTCTCAATCTAAAAGGGGTACTCTAGGTGCTTTTTAGACTCAATCAACCATCGTAGCCCTCTTAGCCGCTATGTATTGGTCACTAGCTCCATTAGTTTTAATACCAAAAAAATGAATGTGAAAATAAATAATCCAAGTTCTCACAATAAAATTACCAAAATAAAATTACGATACTTGAGTTGAGGGAAGTCTCAGTAAATTTTTTTAACATTAGAGTTAAACCATGGTATCACCATGATCATTAGTTGTAATACAAAACAAATGAATGTGAAAATAAATAATCCAGGTTCTCACAATAAAATTACTAATGATATTAGACCATGGTTTAAACCTAACGATCTTATGGGATAAACGAGAACATATTTTTTTCTTAATGTTTTGTGATGGGATAAACGAGAAAATATTTTTTTCTTAATAAAACATGTACATTAATCAATATTTTAAAATCAAAAGAATTAACATTAATTGTGTATTGCACATTTCAAAATCTAATAAGAAAGTACCATGGATGAAGTACCTTGTAAATCAACACCAAGTGCACCACAAATGTATGCAAAGATAAACAATGAGCAATCACATGATACCTTTATAAGACTATTGAAACCATGTTTATCATAAAGGAATAATTACAAAGTATCAAGGAAGATAATGAAAAAATTATTGTAAAACACAAGATTATTTAAATAATAGTCTTCTTAAAACTATGACTAATAGGAAACAATTCAGGCAAATGAGACATTAATGCTAAAAAATAACTTTAAACAATGAACAACCACATGATAACTTTATAGGAATATTGGAAACCATGTGTAGCATAAATGAATATAACAATCAAGTACTCAATATAACCATTTTTTGGTTTATTATATATATTGCAATTAGGATGTTGGCATCCCAATGGATTTTGTTTAGATGATGATGATGATGATGGAGAAGAGTAATTCGATGAAATAATTTTAGTGTTAATGTTTAATGCTTAGGGAAAAAGTATAAGAAAGAAGGGATATTAATGTTTAGGGAAGAATTTTACCTATATTACAAGTAGTTATTAGTGTTAAATATGAAATACTTACCATCTTTACATGAACAAGAATGAAAAATAAAGAGGGCTATATACATAAGATAAACAAAATAAAATTACAATACCTGAGTTGAGAGAAGTCTCGGTAAATTGTTTTAACATGAGAGTTAAACCATGGTATCAGCATAACCATTAGTTGTAATACAAAACAAATGAATGTGAAAATAAATAATCCAGGTTCTCTTAATAAAATTACGAATGGTATTATAGCATGGTTTAAACCTAACGAAAACGAGAACATATTTTTTTCTTAATAAAAGATGTAATGAATATTTTAAAAGCAAAAGAATTAACGTTAATTTTGTTTTGCACATTTCAAAATCTAATAATAAAGTACCATGGATGAAGTACCTCGTAAATCAACACCAAGTGGACCACAAATTTATGCAAAGATAAACAATGAGCACATATGTATGCAAAGATAAACAATGAGCAACCACATGATAACTCTATAGGACTATTCGAAACCATGTGTAGCATAAAAGAATAATTACAAAGTATAAAGGGAGATAATGAAAAATTACTCAAGTCTTGTAAAACACAAGAATATTTAAATAAGATTCTTTTTAAAATGATGACTAATAAGAAACAATTCAGAAAAATGAAACAGACTTCAGTAATGCTAAAAAATTACTTTAAACAATGAAACAGACTTCAGTAATGCTAAAAAATTACTTTAAACAATGAACAACCACATGATAACTCTATAGGACAATTGGAAACCATGTGTAGCATAAATGAATAATTACAAAGTATCAATGAAGATAATAACTAGTAAAACACAAGAATATTTAAATAAGATTATTCTTAAAACTATGACTAATAGAAAACAATTCAGACAAATGGGACAGACTTCAGTAATGCTAAAAGAGAACTTTTCAATGAAGAGTAACACAATATACTATTTGAAAAAGATTACTAAAAGAGAACTTTTCAATAAAGAGTAATGTTAGATTAGTTGTGTATCAATTAAATGGAAAAGATACTATTTGGTGGAAAGACACAAAAAGAGTTAATAAGATAAGGGTAGTGAGTTGAATTGGAAAATATTTTAGAAATATTTTAAGGAAAAATATTAAGTGGAATGATACTATGATGAAAATTCCAAAGAGTTCCACGATCTAAAATTATGATGAAAATTACAAGGAGTTCCATGATCTAAAATTAGGATAGATGACTATTGAAGACTTTATCACTAAATTTATGAATCCGATGAGATATGTACCTTATCTTAGAGAGGAGAAGGAGAAAGTTAAAAGGTGCATGATTTGTTTTCTTCAATCATTTAGGGATTAAAATGAATTTCTTAATCCCAAGAGAATGGATGAAGTAATAAGGAATGTCAAACTACACTTTACATAATTTAAACAAAGGAATGGAATACAAAAACATCGCAGAACAAACACAGGGAAAAGTTTGATCCTCGGAAAAAGCAAGTTAAGAATCCTTGACAACCATAACAAAGTGAACAAGTTAGGAGAAACATATTTATGGGAAAACACAGTTTATCATCCCAGAATAGCAGTAAACCTACAAACTTGGCAAATAATAAAGCTAGAGAGACAGTTATTCCCCCTCTTCAATGTTGGGGTTGTAAAGAACCTCAAATGTACCAAGGATATCCTTTAAATAAAAATATAAATCAGGTAGTGCATAATATTCAGGAAGAAACAACACTAAACGAAATTTCTAGAAGTATTCATAAGATCAATGCTTCCCTAGAAAATTGATACACTGACCATCAATCTTCCATGGTGGAGATAGAAGGTATGATAAATTATAAACATGTATATATATTAATAGACCGTGGTAGAAGTTTAATTTATATTTCACCTACAATAGTAGAAACTCCTAAATTGGAAATCGTTAATCGCAAGAAATATTGTTTAGCACAACTAACTACATGAAAAAAAAGAAAGGTTGTTGACTTGGCAAAAGACTGTATGGTAAATATGGATAGAATGGAGACTAAAGTAGATCTAAATATTTTACCATTAGGATATTATGATTTTCTCATAGACATAGATTGGCTGGAAAAAATTCATCTATTATAAATTGTTGTGAAAATACTTTTAACTGTTTATATGAGTCTGGAAAAAATAGAACAATAAAAGGAATACCACGAGGAGTGTCAATAAGACAAATCTTTGTCTTACAATTAAAAATAAATGAAACGAAAGGTTATGAGATTTATGTTGTGCATATATATGAAAATGTTGAAAAAATGAACAAGAGTTTATTAGTTGAATATCCAATACTTAAAATATTACATGATGTGTTTCGAGAAGAAATTCCAAGATTACGTTCTAGATTAGACATAGATTTCACAATAGACTTAGTACTGAGATATGTACCGATGTCTAAGGCCCCTTATCGAATGAGTACTCCAGAATTGAATGAACTAGTGTGTTTTTGTGGGGAGCACCAATCTTGTATGTTAAAAATAAATATGGAACTTTCATATTGTGCATTTATTATAGATAACTTAACAAGATGCCAATTAAAAAGAAATATCCTTTACCATGGATAAATGACTTGTTTAATCAATTCTAAGGAGATAATATTTTATCTAAGATAGATTTATGTTTAGGATACCATCAAGTTAGAATTAAAGAGGAATATATTCATAAAACTTCTTTCCGAACTAGATATGGACACTATGAGTTTGTAAAGATACATTTTGGTTTAACAAATACACCTATTACATTTACGAGTTTAATGAATAGTGTGTTGACAAAATATCTAGACAAGTTTGTAATCATGTTCATAGATGATATATTAATATATTCAAAACCAAAGAAGGAAATGAAGAACACTTGAGAATGGATTTTCAAACACTCAGAGAGCATCAAATGTATGCAAATTTCAATAAATGTGAGTTATATCATAAGAAAGTACATTATTTGGGACATGTAATTTCGAGTGAAGGGATATTAGTCAATCCAGAAAAGATTAAGGCCATCCTAGACTGGTAAGTTCCAAATGATGTGTCATATGTCGTATCTTTCATGTGCATAACAGGGTATTACCATAGATTCATAGAATGATTTTCTAAACATTCCTATCCAATAACCTCTTTGAAAAATAAAAGAATCAAATTTATATGGACTGAAAAGTGTCAAAAGAGATTTGAAAATATAAAAAAAATGTTAAAAACAACACCTATCTTGAATATAGTAGACCCACATTAGGACTTTGTGGTCTTTTTTTTTTTTTGCACGGAAGTATTCTATAAAAAACCTTTTAGAATAAAAAATTACAGCATTGACATGTGTATCTGAGGACTGTAGTTACTAAATTTCCCCATGGGGAAACCAATTCAACAAGCCTGCCATGTCCAAAACCATTGTTTCATAAAACCAGTCATATAACATAATTAAGCAACTGGAGTGGAATCGCCCCATGGGGAAACAGATTCACCCATGGTTCTAGACCCTCTAGGACCAACATAAGACAATCATAATAGATTATAACTGAAAATACAAGTGGAAAAATATAAACAAAAAAACCAGCAAATTATGCAGTTTGACATGTGTGTAGCTCATGTTGTGGGCATGTAGCATGGCATCGTATCCAAGGTGGGTGCCTCGAGCACTGGAGCCAAGTATGTTGTTGTGTCATCCACTGGAGACCTGTGCGGAGCTAGGATAAGTATCATCTCTAAGTCCCCTGGTGCATTTGGTGCCACTTCTGATGGGTGGCATGAACCATGCAAAGAGGAGACAATATGCAGGATTTGTGTCCCCTTTCTTTCCAAGACTTCTAGTCGAAAGCAAAGGTTATCCACCTCTTTGTTAACCTTGAACACCAGGCCTTGCATAATTGCAAGGTTGTCTTTTAATTTTGCGTAGGTAGCATAGTCTAAGAAGGAGTGGGGCTGATCCTAGTGATTCTCATGGTCACCGAAGAAACCTTCACATGGAGATTGGACCGATGGCGATTGCACTAGCGAAGGCCTAGGAGGAGATTTCTCGAGTGAATTGGGAGGGATGACTAGGGTGGGTTGTGAAGAGGAGGGAAAGTCTGGTATAGGCACTGGGTTTGATCCCAGTAAGTTCCCCGAGAGGTTGAACCATTCAAATCTACACACATAGGGCAACGAGAGAGGTGGGAGACCACTGAGACTATGAGAGGATTGCTCCGAAGAGGCTGCTAAGGAGGGTGATTAGCTATGCGAGGGTACAAGGGCAGGCGGGGGTTGAATGTCTAGGCACGATCGATTTTTTTTCCAAGCCGAACTACGTGTGGACTTTCCATGCAATCTCGGCATTGCTCTAGCAGAGAAAAGGTAAGAATGCACAAGGAAATGGTGAGAATGGACGATGAGCACCAGAGGAGGGCGCTGACTGCAGGATGGTTCTATAAAAACAAAATAGAGATGTAGGAGACGCTGGTGAACCTCATGGTATGAATACCACTGAGAGGGGAGGACGCACACATGCAGAGGTGACTAGAGTAATGGCGGATCCATCGATTGGATGGGCGGCCAAAGTAGAATGCACTAGGATTAATGGCACTTTGGTAGCAATGAATTAGATTTAATTTCATGGTGTGGAAGGTAGGTAGGGGCATGCGCTAGTCATGTGGTTTTTTCCACGTTGGTAGATTCCATTCCCATCCTTGCGGCACCAGTCCTACACTAACACCCCATCTCGGGGACTCTCTATAGCCAGATCCCTGTCCATACATATCTGGAGGGTTGGATGCATCTAGTGGGTGGAGGCCAGGAAAACAAGGTCCTCTCCATCTAAGGAAACTCCAATAATGGCTAGATCATACATAATCTGAGTTTATTTCTCTCTCACATGGGACATGATGAGATCTTGATAGGGTCGGATGAGAGTCGCAATGGTCCTGAGCCCGTATGAGAGTTTCCAACATGGCGATATTTTTTCGGCATCCGCTCCATTCATAATTTTCCCGAAGAGGTTGAGAATGACTTGCGAGTCCCCTTCCAAAATCAATTTGTGGTAGCCTTGTGCTAGAGCAATTTGCAGACATTTTGTAAGACCCCATAGATCTGCCACATTGTTAGTAGTGTGACCCATGCTTCCTACTGAGATGAGAAATATGTTCCCCTCTTGGTTTTAAAAGACCACTCCGAAACTTGCTTCTCTCAGATTTCCTTTGGAAGCCCCGTCGAATATCATCTTGATGAAACCTTTAGGCAGAGAGGACTAATGAGAGGGGTTATCCTTGAGCTTATATCTCTATTGTGTGATGGAATATACCAGCTTTTAAATGAGATTTCAGCTGTCCATGATGCCCTCTTCTTGAATTAGACATACCAAGTCTGCTTTTGTCCAGTGCTGCAGACTAATTGTTTCTATGATGTTGGTGCAGCTTTGGGTCCAGCAAAATTTCCAATATCCTTTAGTGTTTCAGAAGATTCTCATGTTTCTCTCTTTCATAAGTTTCCAAAGGATTAAATCGGGGAGTATCTGCCATATGCGGTTCAAAATGGGAGATTGGAAGGCCACGTCCCGCATTTATCCCATACTTGGGAGTTGTAGGTACAAAGATTGAGCAGGTGATTTTGCGTTTCCACATCCTTCATGCAGAGAAAACATATGGAAGGCCCCGTGAACCCATGTTTCATGAGATTGTCCCAAGTGAGAATGATAGCATGAGCCACCAACCAAAGGAAGGTACCGACTTTGGGCCAATGCTTGAGTGACTAGATTTGAATCCAAACTTTCCTAGGGGGAGGGTGAATAAGTTCTACCTTGGTGGCATAAGCTTCTTGGATATTGAAAGTGCCCAGTGAAGAATGTCCCCATCCAAGGATGTCCTCTCCCTAAAAAATTTGAGTTTTCTCACCGTTGATCAAGTTGTACCAAGGCTATAGGTCCACGTACTCTACGATATGAAGGTCCTCTCTAGTACATTTTTAGCTTCTCCAAGTGGCACCCAAGGAGTGATCCTCCCAGTAGTCTGTGACTTTCGTCATCCCCTCTTGGGTAGTCAGGATGAGGAAAGATTCATTCTGGGCATCTTGCACCAAAATAGGTAATTGTTACCACAATTCATTCTAGAAGGAGGATGCTCGATCTTTACAAATTTCCTAGAAGGTTTGATTGACCACTAAGATTTGATTATGCCTAGATGCCATCCAAATAAAGGACCCTGGGATGTCCCCATTCCATATGATTAAGTTCCTTTCAACAGTGTTGGGCGTGTACTTTTTTCTATAGCTTGGCCCAGAGATCATGAGTTCTCTTTAACCATATCCACCAAATTTTAGCTCTCAAAACTTTGTTCATAGTTTCTGGATCTCTTATCCCTAAAACCCCTTGTGCCTTAGGTTTGCAGAGATTTTCCCAACTGATCTGCTTCAACTTTTTTCCTGTCTTGGCGCCCTGCCAGAGAAAGTTTCTTTACATGGTTATGATAGCATTGAGAACATAGTTGGGAGCTTCTAGGGCCGAGAAGTTGTATATGGGAAGGGCCTACAACATGGACTTGAGGAGGATAAGGAAACTGGGGAGATTGAGAGTAATATAGGTCCAAGAGGCAAGCCTTTTCGAGAAGGAATTGAGAAGGCTTTCCCATGATATGTTTCTAAGCACCTTGTCGAGAAGGGGAATACCTAGATATTTGGACGGAAGGGAGCTTCGAATGAAACCCAAGATTACACTAATGTGGAGTTGGATTGACATCAGGGTGTTAAAGAAGAAGATCTAGGATTTGTCCTTATTAATATCCATTCTAGAGGCATCGCAAAAGGTTTGAATGATGGAGATGATTTTTTGGGCCTATTTGACCATGGGGGATCCCATCATTAAGGTATCATCAACAAATTGATTGTGGGATACCAAAGGATTGATGCCATGCAAGGGTAATCCTGCCAAAGTACGATTTGCTATTGAGGCTTGAATGGAGCGGCTTAGATATTTCGCCATGATTATGAAAAGGAACAGAGATAGGGAATCACCTTTCCTAATCCCACATTTTGGTGAGAAAGGGCGAGAGGGGACTCCATTTATGAGGATTGAAAATAAGGCAAAGGATGTGAGATTTAGGATCCAGTTAATCCAGGAAGAGTTAAAACCAAAGGATAAGAGAAAGAAATGCATGTAACCCCAACTTAGCTTGTCAAAATATTTGGAAAGATCTAGTTTTAACAATATAACTGGAGTGCGAGTCTTCTGAAGAGAATGGATAACTTCATGAGCCAGGATAAAGTTGTCCAAGGTTTTCCTTCCTTCCATGTAACTTGATTGTTCAGGAGAAATGATGAAGGGAAGGATAGGTTTGAGGTGTCGGGCTATCACCTTTGTTAGAAGCTTGTAGATGGAATTGCATTTAGACAAATAGGTAGAAACTATTTTGGGTGGTTGACTTTCTCTTCTTTAAGAATAAGGGTGAGGAACGCGACATTGAGGGATGAAAGGAATTGAATAGAAGACCTAGAATCTTCAATGATTTCCCACACCTCCTCCCTTACCATCAGCCAATAGTGATGGAAAAAGTCTGAAGTGAAATTGTTCGACCCAAGAGATTTTCCTATTGGAGTGTCATGAAGTGCATGGTCCACTTCCTAGACCGTAATAGGGCTTATCAGTGTGTCATTCTGCTCCTTCATGATTGTGGAGGGTATATGTTGAGTGATTTGGGCTATGGCTTGAGATCTATCCCCCATAGGTTAAGACAAGAGATCTTGGTAGTAGGTGACCAACTCTAATTCTAGGTCCTCATGAGAGTGGAGGGTGTGTCCGTCCTCTATGATCAACAGCGTGATGTGGTTGGCATGTCTTTGTTGAAGGGTATACCTGTGGAATAATTTGGTAATTATTTCGCCCTCCTATAGCCATTGGATGCAAAACTTTTTCCTCCATAATATCTCCTCTTGGAATTTTCTTTCCTCCAAATTTTGGCTTATTGTGCCTTCCTGGGACTTGAGCTCCTCAGAGATGCCCTAATCTCAGATTTGGCTCTATAAGATGCTCATTTTCTCCTTTAGTTGTTGTTGGGATTCAAAGATATTACTGAAGGTTTGTTTGTTCCAATATTTGAGTTGCTACTAGAACTTTTTTAGTTCTGCTAGAATCTGTACATCTTGGAGCCATGCGGGATGGACACCTCCTTCCACCATGTGTGGGAATTTGGTTGAAAATCTTGGTGGTTGATTGAAAACCATTAGAATCTCAAGGGTTTGCATCCTAGAGAGGCTGGAATGTCTAGCCACAGTTGGATGGGCCAGTGATCTGATACGTGGGCATCAAGGATGTGAACTTCCATAGTTGTTCCCTCCATTAAGGGGGAATCAGAGATGAGGCAGCGATCAAGTCGGTAAGCTACTTGATGAGCTCCTGATCTTCAGTTCATCCACGTAGAGATTACATTTGTTTTTTCCATGTCAATGAGGCCTAACTTATCGATTAGGCCTTGAAAATTCCTTAAGGTTGCCTCGATTTTTCAAGTTCTACCTCTTTTCTCATCTAGATTGCATATCATATTAAAGTCTCCTCCAAGAATCCATCTACTTATATAGGTGAGTGATATGAAAAGATCTTTTAATGATTGTGGTTGAGTTATTAATTGCATATGTTCATTAACCATTTAAGAAGATCCATATTACAAAATACCGATCTGAACTGAAGCAATAAGAACAACAAACCATAACAAGAGAAGTGATAACGGAGTTCGGCACAAAATTGCCTACGTCTCCGGGCCTTTGTCTCAGTGAGGGAGGCTTCTTTATTTATTCTTCAATTATTGAAAATTACAACAAATAGATCTCATAATGGTCTCACTTTGTTCTTCTCAACCTCATAAATACAACACAACTGACGACAATGAAAAATACTGAGTGTAGCTCCGAGAAATGGCCCACAAGCATTTGCTCCTCAATAGCTTCCCTGCATAAAAATGGCTTTAGATTGGATTTTATTCCGCATAAATCTGATCTAATGGTCCTTCATGGCCTCAAACAGGCGTGGTTTTTATAGATCCGAATTTGGTTATCATTCCCCAACTTCCTCCCAAAATCTAGCCTCCAAAAAGGCCCAATATCCCCCAATAATGGGAAAAATCCACTATTATAGGCCAAAATCAAATAAAAATCCCAAAAACCATATTATAAAACCCACTTTATGTTAATTATAGGGCTTAGCCCCCTCTTATTAGTGTACGCCCTTCAAATAAGGTCATATGGATAAATAGGTGGCCAAGCGCCAACCCAAAGGGTTGTGCGTTGGCCCCTTTCCCAAAAAACCGGGTCATGTGGCAAGAAATAATGGGACCGATTCACCTACTCTATGCACTAGCCTAAACATCATAGCCCGAGTCATATGCGCATGTGATAAAACTATGGCTGGTGGTTAAACTTATGGCGCCCTTTTTTGTGGATGGTATGTGGCCCTGCACCCTTATGCCTTGTGGCTATATGCACAAGTAAAACGTGGGTTGGGGCTTAGCCCCAACCACTTTCTGCCCTCCAATACAAATAGATACACTTTAATTTAATTAAATGCGATTTTATATTACAAGAAATACTTTGGGGCATTGGTGGTTTGTCCATTCCCAAAGCTCTACTCTACTAAAAGGTCATGTGGTCGAACCTCATGAGCTGCAAAACTTTTTCCCAGTCAGTCATTGAGGGGATGCCATGTGGCACCCTTTCATTGGTCCATGAAGTGCCACATGTCAACGTTGGACTAGTCCACAATGTGTCACTTGTCCACACTGCATTAATTGACCCTGTCATTGCCCAGTCACCCTGCTGCTGAGCTACCACATGTCATTATGTCGATGTCAGCATGGTGAATGTTGATGTCAAAATTGACTTTTTCCAGTTTGACTGTTGACTTTTTAGTTGTTTGGGAAAGTGGTCAGAGTATGATAACTATCGCATACGGATCCCGTTTGAGAAAGTAAATATATGGACGGAATCAGTGCGACAAGTTGGTCGCAATGGAATTGGTTTCATATGATTCTGAGAACTTTCATTTTTGAGCCTTTTCTGGACCTGGAAGCCTCCCGGATCTGATTCTGGATCACACCTCCCCACTAAAGGACCTTTTGGTCCCCAAAAGGTTACTGACTAGTCAGAAAGCTCGGGATAGGCCACCCGGCTTGTCCTCTGTCTCTTAACTCTATCCTGTGTACCTGTCTCATCAAGATCAACTGTAACACAATCATGACAACTGACAGCATATTGTTAGCCATTTGAACTCTGTCACATTTACTGAAGCCACTATCATCCATGTAGATAAAATTACTAATGATAGTATAAAAAACATGACTGCAAATGAGATGATATACTTGTAATATTTGTACGACATGAGATTTTCTTGAAGCAACCTGTGATTGATTTTCCATTCAACATTTATTTCTTGTTCTTTCTTAAGATCGACTACTTCATTTGAAACAATTATTGATTTGTTGCTTGCTTGCACTGCCTTCTTTGATTGTTCCATTGTTTGAAGTGTTTTATTTTCCTTAACATGATGAGCATGAACCACATAATCTTGACTTGCTTTGGTTAATTGATATTGACTCTTTGTCCTGTAGAATATTTCCTTACAATCATATAAATATGGACTACCTAAGACCATTCCACATTCTCTTAATGACACTACATCACATGTTACCTCATCCACATACTTAGATGAAATTGCAAATTTGATTGTGCACTGTTTTTTTATGTTCATTTGATGATGATTGCTTATCCATTTAAGTGTGTAAGGCTTATGATGTACTTGTGTTTTTAACCCCAATTGCTTAACCAATTCTTCTAAGATTATATTATCTTGAGATCCACTGTCGATTAATGTGTTTATCTTAGTGTGTCGCATGATGGTCCTTATATGAAACAAGTTACTTCTACAGTCAATGCCTTCACCAATTTTACCTGTCATACCAACCAATGAGACCTTAGTTTCGTCACCCAAATTCGATCCCAAGTCTGTGGGTCTGGTTGTCGCTGTCATTGTTTATATTCCCTTCTTTTCCTTGAACCACTTTGGCCTCTTCTCGGGATGGAACTACCAACATCTTTCCTCATCATGTCCCTCTTTATTGCACTGCTTGCAAGAGGGCTTCTCGTCCTTTCTTGCCACTGCATTTTCTTTTTTTCCATGCCACTTCCTCTTGTCCTATTTCCTTGAAGATGATTCCCCTGATATACCTGCTTTCCCTGCTTCAATATATGTTTCTTGAACATAAAACTCATCAAGGTTAGTGGGTCCAAACATGAATACAATGTTTCTAATATGCGTAGGTAAACCTCCTATATACTTCATAAGGGTTTCGTGTGTATGTAAAGGGATATCTAACATCAATGCCATTTTTCGAAAGCCATCAGTATACTCTTCCATTGTTTTTCCTTTCCTTATTTTTAAATACTTCCATTCCATTAATGCTTTTTCTTTATAACCCAAATGATAGAATTGTTTCCTAAGTGCATAAATGAAGCTTTGCCATGATAAAAATACATTACCTACTTGTTGCATTCTGTTTTGCAACCTTCTTTGCCAGCAGATGAGAGTTGTACCTGCAAGTCTCAAAGATGCCAACTTGATTTGTGTGGCCTCATCCTTGATCTGCTGCACACTGCAGTAAACCTCCATCTTCCTGACCCAATTGTTAAATCTCTTTGCATTAACTTCACCATGATATATGGGTAACTCAAATTTAACATCCATTTTTAATAATGGCATTTCATTCTTATGTTTATGAACATGTTTAGTTACATTGGATTTAGAACTTGAACTTGAAGAAGAAGGAGAAGAAGGAGGTGATGATGGAGGTGAAGGAGGAATCTGAGGATGATATTGTTCCTCTTCACTTTTTCCCTTTGAATATTTTCCAAGAACTGGTCTCTTTCGTTCCAAGTAATCCTCGTACAAAACTTTCACCATCTCCGACATAGCAAGGAAAGTTTTTTGAAACCCTTTCTCATCAAGATTAAGTGCCTCTTTTGATTCCATATTCTCGCTGAGAGAATATCTCTTTCCCAATCCAATTAATGGATTCTCTGCAACAAGCTCACCTTCACCACATTGTAGCTTTTCCCTGGTTAACATGCAAAACTCAAATCCAAATGTCAACTAGCTCTGATACCACTTGATCCGAAAAGATATTTTAATGACTGTGGTTGAGTTATTAATTTCATGTGTTCACTAACCATTTAATAAGATCCATAATACAAAATACATATCTGAACTGAAGCAATAAGAACAACAAACCATAACAAGAGAGGTGATAACGGAGTTCAACACAAAATTGCCTACGTCTTCGGGCCTTTGTCTCAGTGAGGGAGGCTTCTTTATTTATTCTTCAATGCTTGAAAAGTATATAAAATGGATCTCATATTGGTCTCACTATGTTCTTCGCAACCTCATAAATCCAACAGAACTGACGACACTGAAAAATACTGAGTGTAGCTCCCAGAAATGGCCCGCAAGCGTCTGCTCCTCAATAGCTTCCCTGCATAAAAATGGATTTGGCTTGGCTTTGCTTCAACATAAATATCATCTGACTGTCCTTCACGGCCTCAAACAGGCCTGGTTTTTATAGATCTAAAGTTGGTTATCATTCCCCAACTTCCTCCCAAAATCTGGCCTCCAAAAAGGCCCAATATCCCCCAATAATGGGAAAAATCCACTATTACAGGCCAAAATCAAATAAAAATCCCAAAAAGCATATTATAAAACCCACTTTATGTTAATTATAGGGATTATCACCCTCTGATTGGCGCACTCCCCTTCAAATAAGGTAATATGGAAAAATAGGTGGCCAACCGTCAACCCAAAGGGTTGTGCGCTAGCCCCTTTCCCAAAAAACTGGGTCATGTGGCAAGAAAGAATGGGATCGAGTCCCCTACTCTACGCGCTGGCCTAAACATCATAGCCCGAGTCATATGTGCATGGGATAAAACCATGGCTGGTGGTAAAACTTATGGTGCCCTTTTTTTCGAATGGTATGTGGCCCCGTGCCCTTATGCCTTGTGGTTATATGCACAAATAAAACATGGGTTGGGGCTTAGCCCCAGGCCCTTTCTGCCCTCCAATACAAATAGATACACTTTAATTTAATTAAATGCGGTTTTATATAACAAGAAATACTTTGGCACATTGGTGGTTTGTCCATTCCCAAAGATCTTCTCTACCAAAAGGTCATGTGGTCGAACATCATGAGCTGCAAAACTTTTGCCCAGTTAGTCATTGAGGGGATGCCACATGGCACCCTTTCATTGGTCCATGAAGTGCCACATGTCAACATTGGACTAGTCCACAATGTGCCACTTGTCCACACAGCATTGATCCCTGTCACTACCCAATCACCTTGTTGCCAAGCTGCCACATGTCATTATGTTGATGTCAACATGGTGATGTCATGTTGATGTCATCATTGACTTTTTCCAATTTGACTATTGACTTTTTAGCTATTTGGGAAAGAGGTCAGAGTATGATAACTCTCGCATACGAAGCCTGTTTGAGAAAGTAAATATAAGGCCGGAATCAGCGCGATGAGGTGGTCCCAATGGAATTTGTTTCATTTGATTCCGAGAACTTTCATTTTTGAGCCTTTTCTGGACCTGGAAGCCTCTTGGATCTGATTCTAGATTAGTGAGGGTGGAAAGTCCCTCTAGGTTCCTAATGAAGGAATTTTTGTCCCTTGGTGTGGCTGGTCTATAAACATTTGTGAGGTATCTATTCTTGTTGGAGCCAATGAGTCGATAGGTCATTGAGATGGGCCACCTGGTTGTGAAGAAATTTTCCATGTTCACTGAACTCGAATTCCAGAGAATTTCCAGGCCTCCTACGGATCCCGTTGCATTAGTGTAGATACCTTTCTGTTACTTCCAGCAACAATAGAGAACTTTGTCCATTTCCTCCATTGCACATTTTGTTTCCTGAAGCAACATGATGTATGGTTGTTTCGCTATGATAATATATCGTAGTATCCTTTTATTACTACGATCATTGAGTCCCTTTATATTCCAAGATATTATATTCATGATGAGAATGGGGAGGGGAGAGGGGGAAGTTGTCAGAAATGAGATGAATCTAACATGAGTTAACCATGAAGTGTCCAATATCCTATATGATCTTCTGGGTGGATTTCCTTCCCCTTTTCTTTTCATCTTTCGAAGTTTTGCGTTTCTCTTTCAGTGTATTCCCCTGTATTCCCAGACCTTAACTGGATCTGGTGGTGGAGCCTTCTATAGAGTTGATTAATACTTTGTGGAATTTTCGCAGCTGGTTTGGAGGGATGGTGTATAATTTCTGGTGTCTGTAATCTTGTTCCAAATGTTCAAATCTACTCCAGCTAAGTCCTTCTCATCAAGATCCATTTCTGCATCACCATATTCTGTCACTAGGGCTTCTACTACTGTGGTATTGGATATTGGAAAGGAAGAGGTTTTCTCAATACCTGGGGTGTCCACCGCTTTCCCTTTCTCTTGGTTTTGCTACACTTCCTCTGTAGAAGGGACCTGTAGGGAATCCATGTTCTCTACAAGTTGTTGTAGGGAATCTAATAGGTTATTAGAAGGAAATTCCTTATCAGTCATGGTTTCCGTTCTCCTTCCCCCATGTCTCTGTCTCCTTGCTACCGAGATGAAGCCGTCTTTAGTCCTGCTTGTTTCTGGGTTTTTGTCGTTGATTGTTGTGTTGAGGGGGAAATATATGAAGAGGGGCCCATGATCATGGAATTTCCTACATCAGAATGATATGTGCTCATAGTCAATGGTGTTGGTTGTTGAGCCTGATTATCTTCCTAATTCAGAGGTCCTTGCTTTCAGCCGTGTTTATACCCCATGAAGTATTTACACCCCATAAGTATGTACACTCTTCCACACAGGGGAGTACAGAGGAGGTACCCCCTCTGCGGGGTCCAGGGGGGCTATCCCCCTGCTGGGGGGTCTGGGGGCAAGCGGGCCCCTAGTGGGGGTTCGGGGGTGAAGCCCCCGAAGCAAAAATTGCCTTGTAAAAGTATATTGTAATTTCATTATAAATCTGGACCGTTCATTATAAGTTCGCAGATCTAACGATAGAGATTATGTTAGGGTTTTTTTTCCCTAGAAGGAAACCCTCTTTTATGAGTGAAATGTATTGCGGCTATGGAGGATGGTGAATATTGTATTCTGAGAGAGGATACTGTGAGAGAAAGAAGATAAAGTTACAACGGGTTTTTTTGTAGGTTGTATCCCTTCATTTGTTGGATAATAATAAAGGAAGGACCTGGCAATTTCTCTGGTGGACGTAGCCCACACTGGGTGAACCACGTAAATCTGTGTCTCTCTTGTATTGTGTGTCTTTTGTGTTTTGTTTCTGCATTTGTTTTATTTTATTGCTCCGCAATCCTATTTTTCTAACAACTGGTATCAGAGCATAAGGTAACTCGCGGGAAAAGAGGGTTCCTGGTTCGAGTGGGAGCAATGTCGGAAGATGGAAAGTTTAGGGTCGAGAAATTTAATGGCCAAAACTACCAGGTATGGAAGATGCAGATGGAAGACTATTTATATTAGAAGGATCTGTTCCTACCATTGAGTGGAGTAGCAAAGAAGTCGGTGGCCATGAAGGATGAAGAATGGGAGATTCTTGACAGAAAGGCTCTAGGAACGATATGGCTGAGCCTGGCAGTGTCGATGGCTTTCAATATTTCGAAAGAAAATACAACGAAGGGTTTGATGGATGCGTTGGCCAAATTGTATGAAAAACCCTCGGTGTTGAATAAGGTGTTTCTAATGAAGAGATTATTTAATATGAAGATGTCAGAAGGTGGGTCTATTGCAGATCATTTAAATGAATTTAATACGGTTACTAATCAACTAAGTTCTGTAAAAGTGCACTTTGATGATGACGTTAGGGCTCTTCTAATCTAATGCTCATTGCTAGAAAGATGGAATGGCTTGGTCATGGCTATAAGTAACTCTGTCTCTGGTTCAAATAATTTAAAATTTGATGATGTTGTTGGTGTTATCCTTAGTGAGGAAATGCGATGGAAAAGCACAGGTGAGACATCAGAAAATGCGTTGAACATGGAGAATAGGGGAAGACAAAAGGATAGAGGAAAGGGATCAAGAAACCACAGAAATTATAGGAAGGGAAGATCC
>ML783638.1:1173007-1188210 GCA_009831015.1 Picea engelmannii | reverse complement strand
ATTTGCATCTTGAACAGTTAGATGTAAAAACATCTTTTCTCCATAGGGATTTGGAGGAAGAGATTTATATGCAAAAGCCACAGGGGTATGAGGTCAAAGGGAAGGATAATTTGGTATGTAGGTTGAAGAAGAGATTGTATGGCCTAAAGAAAGCTCCAAGGCAGTGGTATTTGAAGTTTGACAGGTTTATGACAGAACAGGGTTATAGCAGATGTCATTCTGATCATTGTGTTTATTTTAAAAAGATAGAAAATGGAAGCTTTATTATCTTGCTATTGTATGTGGATGACATGCTTGTTGCAAGGACTAATATGCAGGATATCAATGTGCTCAAGAATAAATTAGCCAATTCATTTGCGATGAAGGATTTAGGTGCTGCAAAGAAAATCCTTGGCACGAGAATAACAAGAGACAGGGAAAATCGCAAACTGACATTGTCTCACGGTTAGTACACAGAGAAGGTGTTGGAGAGGTTTAGAATGTAAAATGCAAAACTAGTTAGTACACCTTTGGCCAGCCATTTCAAATTAACCAAGGAAATGTGTCCCAAGACACAGGAGGAGATAGAATACATGTCCAGGGTCCCTTATTCATCAGCAGTTGGTAGCTTGATGTATGCAATGGTTTGCACAAGACCAGATATTGCACATGCAGTGGGAGTTGTGAGAAGGTATATGAACAATCCAAGTAAAGAACATTGGGAGTTAGTAAAGTGGATTCTCAGGTATTTGAGAGGTACTACTACACATGCATTATGTTTTGGAGGTTCAGGCACTTTTCTACAGGGATATGTTGATTCAGATATGGCAGGTGATAAAAATAGCAGGAGGAGCACCACAAGGTATGCTTTTACTATAGGTGGAACAACAGTAAGTTGGATTTCGAAACTGCAAAAGTTTGTTTCACTTTCAACAGCAGAGGCAGAGTATGTTGCTGCTACAGAGGCTAGTAAAGAAATGATTTGGTTACAAAGGTTTATGGAGGAATTGGGAAAGAAGCAGGAGAACAGTCAGTTGTACTGTGATAGTCAAAGTGCCATTCACCTTGCAAATAACTCAACATTCCATTCGAAGACTAATCATATATAGTTGAGGTACCACTTCATACGATCCGCCTTGAAAGATGGACAATTGAAGCTGGAAAAGATACACACTAGCCAGAATCCTGCAGACATGTTAACAAAGGGAGTAACTAGGGAGAAACAGAGTTCCTTCTCAGTTTCAGTTGGTCTTCAAGAATGAAGATGAAAATGAGAAATTTTCCAGGTCTAAGAAGGTTCAGAGTCCAGCATATACAACAGCGTTGGAGTTGTTGAGACCAGTCTCCAAGTGGGAGATTGTTGGTTGTGGAGCTTGATTATCTTCCTGATTCAGAGGTCCTTGCTTTCAGTCATGTTTATACCCCATGAAGTATTTACACCCCAAAAGTATGTACACTCTTCCACACGGGGGAGTGTAGAGTGGGGGTACCCCCTCTGTGGGGTCCGGGGGGTCTGGGGGCAAGTGGGCCCCCGAAGCAAAAATTGCCTTGTAAAAGTATATTGTAATTTCATTATAAATATGGACCGTTCATTATAAGGTCACAGATCTAACGGTAGAGATTATGTTAGGGTTTTTTTCCCTAGAAGGAAACCTTCTTTTATGAGGGAAATGTATTGCGGCTATGGAGGATGGTGAATATTGTATTCTGGGAGAGGAGACTATGAGAGAAAGAAGAGGAAGTTACAGTAGGTTTTTTTGTAGGTTGTATCCCTTCATTTGCTGGATAATAATAAAGGAAGGACCTGGCAATTTCTCTGGTGGACGTAGCCCACACTGGGTGAACCACGTAAATCTGTGTCTCTCTTGTATTGTGTGTCTTTTGTGTTTTGTTTCTGCATTTGTTTTATTTTATTGCTTCGTGGTCCTGTTTTTCTAACAAATGGTTTGCAGCGAGTCCTCATCATGGTATTCCAAGACAATGGATTCTCGTAGCAGCTTCGAAATATTCAGGTAGACGCAGATGCGTGCATAGAAGGTGTATATCCATTGCTTTGTTGCCTCTGAAGGTTTAACACATACTCTGATGGTGTTTCCAATGCCTTCCAGCACCTTTTCTATCCAGAACTCCTACGAAAATGAATATAGTCGTATCCACAGTGGGGCATGTACAAAATCCTCTGTTTCAGGGCTAAACTTCTCCATCCAAAATTTCAAGAAGAGTCCAGCGGAGTTGAAGAAATAAGGGCCTCCATCAAAGATGCGGTTCCTGTCCTCCATATTGTGAAATATTATTACGAAGAATACTTTGGATCCTAACTGGAGATCATAATGACCTTTGGGCTTCCACCATTGGTGTATCCATTTTACGAGCTCGCGTTCAGAGGGACATAACCCTAGAAATTTCTCGACGAGGGCATAATCACACATGGATTGCTTCTTTTCTTATATAATGTGTGTGCTTATGACATATTTCGGTGATTACGATGCTTGAGGAATACACTTTCGAAGTACCCAGGGTCACGCTTCTCTTGTTAGAGCATTCTCTTAGTCGACATTCATTTCCTTTTCCTTGAATGTACCCTGAAAGAAAATTTGCGGGCAAAGATCCGGTTGTGGTTCAAAGGTTGGGCATCGGGAAAACCCGCCTATTGTTCCATGCACCGTTGAGTGACTATAGGAGGTGCCTCATGACGCTCCCTCTCTTGGAATCATTTTTCCCCACCAGGGGCGTCCAAGTGCACCATAGCTTAAGAAAACCTAACCGTAGTGCACCTCAGAGCTCCAGACCCACCAAACTTTGTTGTCTTTATTAATTCTTCATTAGAGGGATTAAGTGGAGTATTGTTACAGTATTATCATTCGATTGCTTCTAAATCACAAAAAATTAAAACTCATGAAACTAATTATGCAATGCATGACCTCGAATTAATCACAATTGTACATTCTTTGAAAATGTGGCAACACTACTTGTTGGGTAGAATATTTTTGTTGAAAATAGATAATATCAACCTTGAGTACTTTTTTTATCAACAAAACCTAAATGCAACACAAGAAATATGTTTATCCTTCCTAAGTGGGTATGATTTTGAGAAAAAAATATTGAAGGGAAGGAAAACAAGATAGCAAATTCACTCACTAGAAAACTAAACGCAAATTTCAGTAGCAACATACAAACTGATTTAAAGAAAATAATTAAAACAACAATGGAAAATGAAGAAACTTATAGGAAATTACAAGAAAAATTTTAGAATAATAAATCAGTTGAGGAATAATAGAAAGCCAGTTGCAGTAAAGATGGTTTAATGAAGTATAACAATATAATTTATGTTCCAAACAACACAAATTTGAATAATTAAATATTGGCTGAATTGCATAAGAAACGTTATTTAGGTCACCCAGGTTATCAAAAGACTATCAAAACCATGAAAAAAGAGTATTTCTAGATGGGAATGAAAATCGATGTGGTTGAATACCTTGCTAGGTTTCTTGAGTGCCAACAAGTTAAAGTTGAGCACTGTCACCCAACTGGATTATTGCAGCGAATACCCATTCTTGAGTGGAAATGGGAAGTGATTAGTATGAATTTTATTACAAGACTACCTAAAACTAAGAAACAAAATGACTCAATAATGGTAGTAATAGATCAAATCACTAAATATGAACACTTTATTCTAGTGAAATCAACTCGCAAAATTATAAATATTGTAGATATTTTCATGAAGGAAATTTTTAGAATGCATGGTATACCCAAAACTATAATTTCAAACAAGGACACAAAATTCACTTCGAATTTATGGAAGGTCGTGTTCATTTTTTTGGATACTTAGCTAAATTTTAGAACCGCATATCATTCTCAAACTAATAGTAAAATCAAAAGGACTAATTGAATTGTAGAGAATATGTTGCAGATGTATGTGCTAGAATGCCCCACAAAGTTGTAAGAGTACCTTCATCTGGTTGAGTTTGAATATAATAATTTTGATCATACATATCTAAAGATGAGTCCCTTTGAGGTGATGTATGGAAGGAAGTGTCAAACACCTATTAGTTGGTATATCCCACTTGACCACATTATTTTAGGTCAAGATATGCTAAAAGAATTGGAAACAATCGTTCAGAAATAAAACAAAATTTCAAAAGTGCACAGGATAGACAAAAGATTTTTGCAAACTTGAAAAGAACACATGTAGAATTGAATATGGGGGATCATGTTTATCTCAAAGTCAAACCCAGAAAAAATTCAATAAAATTGGGAAATAGTACCAAGTTGGAAAAACTGTATTATGGGCCATTTCAAGTGCTTTCTAGAGTGGGGCTATGGTCTATCAACTTGCACTACCAACAAATTTATAAGTTCAAAATGTATTTCATGTTTCATTATTGAAGAAGTAGTTACATGAAATAACTCATATTGTAAATGAGAATGTGATTCAGGTGGAACCAAAAGCCGAGTTTTAGGTGGAACTTTTAAACTATGTATTCTCGAGAGGAAGGAAATTATATTGCGAAGCCGAGCCATTGATCAGGTTAAAGTATAGTGGAGGCACTTTAGTCTGGAGGAAGCTTCTTGGGAAATGGAAGAATCCATGAGAAAGTCATATCCATTTATGTTCCAAATATTACATACTCAGATTGGATCACTAAGGATGGTGTTTAGTTCAATGGGAAGATGAATTAATGTCCCTCCTTTATAAACTTTTAAATATTTTAATTTTTGATGGTTCATGTTGTGAAAGATTGGAAAAATACTTATGTGAAAATTATGTCATCATAAACGTTGATGATGATGATTTTTTTTTAAATATTATTTTTGATTTATTTTATTTAACCAAGAGAAAAATTATTATAGAATCCAGTTACGAGGAGTAAATCATTATTCCATGGGTGAAGGAAAAGGGATAAAAGCCATGAGAGTAAATATTGTCCATGACGACAAGTGGTACCCTACTCCCAAATATGTAGGAAGTGAGGGAACAAACTAGCACAAAGTTAGGCCAAGAAAATTCCCTAGGTTCAGGAATGAGGCTGAATTCAAAAAAAAGAGCTAGGAAAGCTATTTTTTCTTTTTGAAAAAAAAAAGAGACAAGTATAGAGGAGGAAGGACACTGCTGAGTACTTGAGAGAAATAAATGAGTTTGATGGTTCTGAGAAATAGTCAAACTATGACTTATCTGGAGAAGGTTACAGAGATTTTCAATCCCCGTGGAATAATGATTTAGGCTCAAGGGTGGAAGGAATAAGTAATCTTGGCTGGTATATGGTTGGGAGGAACTAGATTGTCTACTCAGTTTGTTCTTTGAATTTTAAAGAAGGCTCAGATATTTCTCTTTCATTATCACTTATTTTTAACGAATGGTAACTTTAATAGTAGAGAATGATTATAAATATTTTAATACTAGTATAATTAGAAAAAAATATTTTATGTATGTGTAGACACAATAGAGGAACAATAGAAAAGCTTCAATATTGATTATAAATGGATAAAAATGCTTTTTTTATATCTTTTAATTACTAGTTTTGTCACAACAAGAATAGTTCATACATCTATAGCATGATATCTTTAAAGAAATTTGTCTTTTATAAGTAATGTAAGAAGGAAATAAAGTTATCATAGAATAACCTTTGGATTATTATTCATGCCAAATATTTTATTTTACATACTGATAATGAGAACTCATCAAAATGTACATTGAAAGTATAGCAGAACCATAAGCACTTGTATATCATTTTTTCTAGATAATGATTTCCTTTCCAAGATCTATTGTAGAAAATATTAAAAGGTCTTTGAGTATTAAAATATTTTAATGGTGCATTTATTTATAGACTGAAAGTATAATATATTTGTAATATTGCAGATATAAAATAGTATGTAGAACATAAATAATTAGATAGAAATGGTAGATAAACAACGATGTAACCAAAACAACACCACAATAATACAAAAATAATACCAGAATAACACCAGAAAGAGCATTTTGATTACTGAGAGCAATGTTCACTTTCCTTTTCAAGGGAAAACCTCTAGCAGAGCAGAACTCTATTACAATAATATCTAATACAAAACTTCTCATACCCTCGACTCCTATTTATACTAAATATTTCTATCAAAAGAACAATCTAGAGGAAGATCCTTCTAGAAGCAGAAGCTTCTATTAGATCTTCTTACAATGGACTTATTCTTCATTATTGATAGGACTTATTAATATTGACCTTTATTACATGGAAATATATTATTCTACCTACTTGAGGGGTTAGGTCCCTAACATTTCCTCCCACTTAAAAACAACCTTGTCCTCAAGGCTTGAGATGAGGAAATTGTTGCAAAATGGTAGTTCTTTCCCAAGTGGCATCTATTGGAGTTGTATATTTCCACTGGACTAACACTTCCTTGATGGTTCTTTGATACAGAATATGCTCACGCTAGTCCAAAACTACTTGTGGTTGTAGCCAATGGAGCCTTCTTCGTCCAACTCGGGAAGGTTGGTTTTAGTTTGGAACTTAGTTCCAATCACCTTCTTTAAGAAAGAAACATGAAAAACAGGATGGAGCTTAGAATTACTGGGAAAATTAAACTGATATCCCAATTGTCCCACACACTTGAGAACGATATAAGGAACATAAAATTTGGGTGCCAGTTTCTGACAATGGTTAGCCTTAAGGGAATTTTTCGTGTAAGGTTGCAGTCGAAGAAACACCTGATCCCATTCTGAAATTCGACATTCAAAGCAACCTTGATCTGCTTCTTTCTTCATGTAATTATGGGTCATTACCAAATTCTCTTTGAGGGTACAGAGAATAGCCTCTCGAACTGTAAGTGTTTGGTTAACCGCCTAGAACTTCAACACACCTAGAAAATATGAGACAATTGAAGGTGGATTTGGTCCATATACCGCTTCAAAAGGAGTCATATGGGTAGTTGTATGGTAAGAAGTGTTGAACCACCATTCATCTATTGGTAACCATTGAGCCCATTGATTTTTTACTTTCGATGCAAAACACCTCAAATATGTTTCCAAACACTTGTTGACAACATGAGTTTGACCATTAGTCTAGGGATGATAAGATGTGCTGAGATGCAATTGGGTGCCTTGTAGCTTGAACAGTTCTTACCAACAATTGCTGGTGAAATTTGGGTCATGATCAGAAACAATATAATGAGTCATGCCATGAAGCTTGAAGACTTGATCCATGAAAAGTTGAGCCATAGTGGATGTTGTAAATGGGTGTTAAAGAGAACATAAATGAGCATACTTGGGAAGACAATAAACTACCACCATGATGATGAATTTATTTCCCGAATTAGGTAAGCTTATGATAAAATCCATAGAGATATCCCTCCAAATAACAGGTGGAATCAAAAGCGGTTGTAGTGTGATAGGATATTTGATTGTTTCTCCCTTGTTGTGTTGACACACATCACATTCAACCACAAAATTGTGAACGTCTTGTTTCATACCATCCCCAAAAAAAGAACATTTGTCCCGGTCATAGGTTTTGGTAAACCCGAAGTCCCCAACGGTTGGTGTAGCATGAAGCTTAGAAAGTACCATGGATTTAAGTTTTGACTATTTATTTAAATACCAATGGCCTTTGTATCGAAGCTCATCATTGATCCAAGAGTACCCTGGGGAGACTGAAAAATTTGTCTGCAATTGTTGTATCAGATGCGAACTTTTGGGATCATGTAGCCATTCCCGGCGAACAACTTAGAGCCAATTTGGTACAATGAATTAAAGAGAAAAAAGGAACCCTTCATATTTATATTTTTTGGAAAGTGCATCAACAACCACATTGTATTTTTCTTTCTTGTAAATGATCTCATAATCATATCCAAAGAGCTTAGTCACCCATTTTTGTTTCTCTGGGGAGGAAAGGCATTGTTCCAGAAAATACTTGAGGCTTTGATGATCTGTCTTAATTTGGAAGTGTTTCCCAAATAAATAATGGCGCCAAAGATCCATGGCATGGAGAATAGCCAACATTTCTTTTTCATAGATTGATTTTCCCAAATTTTTCTCTAAAAATTGTTTGTTGGTAAAGTTCAAAGGCTGACACTCTTGCATAAGTATCGTGCCAACTCTTTTCACAGAAGCATCACATTACAGGACAAAGGTCTTTGTGAAATCAGGAAGGGCCAGGACTGGAGTGGTGCACATGGCCATCTTCAAGGTTTGAAAATCTTGAGCAGCTGTTGGAGTGCAAGTGAAAGAATTCTTTCTAAGGAGAGTAGTGAGAGGTGCTGAAATCTTTCCATAATTCTTAACAAACTTGCAATAATAACCTGTTAAACCCAAAAATCCATGCAATATTTTGAGAGTCTTTGGGTGAGGCCAATCTTGCATAGCTTCAATCTTTTTAGGATTCACCTTGACACCAGAATTTCCAACAGGATGACCAAAGTATTCGACTTCTGAGGCACCAAAAGCACATTTAGATTGCTTGAGGAAAAGTTGGTGTTGAGAGAGTAGATGGAGAACTTGATAAACGAGGAAGATGAGTTGTCCAGGTTTTAATATAGATGAGGATATTTTCAAAGACAACAAAGACAAAATAATGGAGAAAAGGACAAAAGACATGATTCATGAGGCTTTGGAAAGTGGAGGGAGCATTAAAAAAGCTAGAGGGAAAGACCAAAAACTCATAGTGGCCCTCATGAGTTCTAAATGCAGTCTTAGGAATGTATGCCTCATTCATACGGATCTGGTGGAAGCTAGAACAAAGATCAAGATTAGTAAAGAGTTGGGCGTCACTCAATTCATCCAAGAGGTCATCAATGACAGGAATGAGAAATTTGTCTTTAATGGTGAGTTTGTTGAGGGCGTGAAAGTCAGGAAAAATATGTCAATAACCTTATTTATAAAGGAACATGACCAAAGGAGAAGAGTAGGGGCTCGTACTAGGGCAGCTAACACCTGTGTTGAGCAGTTCTTGAACAATTTTCTCAATTTCATTGTTTTGGGAAAAGGGTGATGATAGGGATGACCTTTTTTGAGAATGTTTTCCATGCGATGGGAACTAATGATCTCCGGGGGAATCGGTGGAGATGCCTAGGAACTTATATTGTTGGCCCTCCTGGTCAAACTGCATGGTTAATTCCTTAAAATCCATGAGAATGGGACCCAAAGTCCTTAGCCATTATGCACCCAACACAATGTCACAAATGTCCATGTCGATAGCAAACATATGACATTTCAGGTGGTACTCACCAATTTGGAGACACACATTTTCACAATGCCCTCCACATTTTACAGACCCGCCATTGGAACTCATGATTTGAAAATTATTGAAGACATGGATATAACAATTAGTTTCTTGGGAAATGCGGTGATGAATAAAATTATAGGTGCTTCCACTATCAACAAGAATGATGACCTTCCTATGATTAATGTTACCAATTAGCTTGAGGGTTTTGGGAGCAGAGAAGCCAGTGAGAGAATTTAGGGAAATGATCGGTTCTACCTCAGGAGGGTCTAAGGGAGGGGTCATGTCAGTGGGCTCAGGTGACACAGACATAAGGGGAGCCTCAACATCCTCTTCCAAAACATCCTTCGAGATGGCCATAAAAATCTTTTGTTCCTTACACTTGTGCCTAGGAAAATATTTTTGATCACAATTAGAACAAGGGCCTTTGAGTTGGCATTCATCCATTTCGTCCCTGGTCAATTTCTAGATATTTAGTGGAGTAGAAGGAGGAGTGGGAGTGATTGGTTTAATGTGAGGAACAAAGGAGGGTTTTCGGTTTTGAGATGAGACAACCTGTTGTTCCTCCTTAGCTATTTTAGTAGCATCCACCCAACTCTAAGGCCGATCCATGAGGACATGGGCACGAATCTCATTCTTGACGCCACTAATAAAAAATTCTTGGAAAAAATCATTAGACATGCCCTCTGTATGAAAAGCCAATCGCTCAAAAGTGGCTATAAAGTCTTCCACTATGCCATATTGTTTCAACCTTTTCAAATAGCCTAAATGGTTGGTGTTAGTGTCAAAGAGTTCATAAAGCTCTGCCAAAAAGTGTGTCCAAGCCACATACCCTTGGAGGGCATTTTTTCTCCATTGCCACCATTGCCAATGGTCTTTATCTAGATTGAGAACACCATACCAGAATTTTTCCAACTCATTCATAATTCCATACAAAGAGAAATAATGTTCCATTTGAGTTACCCAACCAGTGGAATCTAAGCCATCAAATTTGGTCACATCCACACGCAGAAGGCGTAGGTCACGCTGAAAGTGATGGGGCTGAAAATTATGGGAATGAGAGGAATTTTCACCTTTGGTTTGCAAAGGTGGGTCAAATGAGTGGACATCTATAAGGATATGTAGCTTGGTGCAGATCATCGTTGTGATAGATTCAAGTTGCGTAGCAAGGTCTTGTTTGAGGTATTGTTTGAGGTCCTATATTTTGGCGGTGATGGAGGAATCCATGTTTTTATTGATGGTGTAAATATTGGCACTGAGATGTCTCACTTCTTGTTGGGTTTCTATTAAATTAGAGTGAAAGTTATTGAAGCAAGCTTCCAAGTCTTGTCTATGGGTGTGGGCAATGATGAAGAGGGACAAAAAAAAAGGAGGGTGGGACCACACAAAAAATGGGTTATGGGTGAAGTGTATCACAACGATCAAGGAGAGGAGTTGAATCCAATGGGGTAAAGCCCAAATAAAGGTGTTGGAAGGAAGTTGGGTCCACGAGAAAAAAAATTGTTGAGAAATGATAGGTATGACTGTGATAAGGGCGAAGAGAGAAATCCAACGAGATAGGTCTCAAATAGTGGTGCCAACAGGATCCAAACCTTTTTTTTTACCTGTTGTGGAGTTATACTCCAATCTGAAGAATACTACAGTGATGAAATGCCTAAATGCTTAACAGGAAGAAATGTCTAGTAATTTCGTGACGTGAATGCAAGAGACACAGTTGCACAGCAATAGATCTTATATGTTATGCTTTTGTTTCCTTCCCAAAGTTTAGGGTATTCAAGGGTTCTATAGACAAGGGTTTTACCTGTGCTATATTATCTCTCTGATATATGTGCAGGGTCCAACAATAGTACTCGACCCAATATCTCAGGGCACCAACCAAGGAGGCTAGACCATGCACTTGGTGATACTACCTAACTACCTAGGTACTAGAGAGTATCTTCTTGAGTGTTGTTCTCGGTAACACTATAACAGTCATGAGACTGATCGATTTATCTATAGAGGGCTTTAGTAGATCTAGGCCAATCTGTATACAGTTGTTTTCTAATGTGCTACCACTCGAAGGGGTACCAACAGGGGTTACAAGGGTGGCCAACAGATGTGTGCTTAAGTACCACTTGTATTTCCTGTGTGTATGAATCCCTAACCATGGGTTTATGCGTGTAATGACAGATCTTTGTAGCTTAAATACGTTGGAATACATCTCAACCCTGAAAAAGAAATTAACCCACAATTTTCTGCCGAGGAAGGTGCTCTGATAGCACTTGTAATATTTCAGATATAAAATAGTATGCATAACATAAATAATTATCTAGAAATGGAATATAAACAACGATATATCCAAAAAAACACCACAATAATGCAAAAATAATACCATAATAACACGAGAAAGAACACTTTGATTACTGATAGCAATGTTCACTTGCCTCTTTGAGGGAAAAACCTATAGTAGAGCATAGCTCTATTACAATAATATTCAATAAAAAACTTTGCATACCCTCGACTCCTATATATATATTAAATATGTCTATCAAGAGAACAATCTAGAGAAAGATCTTTAAAAGAAAGCTTCTATTAGATCTTCTTACATTGAATTTATTCTTAGGTTAAGAGAAATATTATAAATCTCTTCATTACTAGAGAGAGCATTGGCTCATTGCGAGGCCCAATATAATACAAAGTATTTAAAAAGTAGTAAACCAAAACAAAAATGTTATTAATATAAAATGGTTATGATGATAACCATGTCATTCTCACTTGTTTGAGGTATTCACTAATCAAACCAGAATAAACTCAAAACCTAGTGTTGGTATGGTGAACCCATTATACACTCCAAGAGGGCATATGAGATTACTTGACCTCGCAAGGTTTAGATCGATATTGGAGCATATGATACCAATATTGTAGTGTACTTTAAGTTATGTTAAGGTATAAAGGAGCCGCACAACCCTGGTAGTATTGGCCATTGAATTTTGGCCTCAAGGATTTCAACAACCCTACGCAAACTATAAATATAGATTCAATATATAGTATCTAAGGAACCATTAACACACGTTGTAGATAAAATAAATCTCAAACAACGAATAAAATTGTTTCTAACCTGGGATATGTGCCATCTACGTGTTTAACGGTGGAAAAACTCTCGTTGTCCATCTTCGTCTATGGCTAAAGAGTCCTGTGAAATAATACCTTGGAAATATTTTAGTCAGTATACAATAAAAAGTGAGTTCAACCCCATTTCATATCACATTAAATAAAATATGAGGAAAATGGTGTGTTTTTTTCCGACTAACTTAGATTTTGATTATACGTTGGATTTATAATAATGTAGTGTTATACTATGCAATCCCACGTACGTAGGGTGAGTTGTATCACCAAGCATAGACTTGGTAAGATTAACCAGATTTAATAATAGACCATTCCATTTCCTAGTGATAAAAATTATGTAGGAACAAATATGAATTTAAAGTTATGAGAATGAAACTTGTGCACGAACTTACCTCCAAGTTCAATGCTAACCAAGTGTCCTATATCAGGAGAAATCGATAAGCCGAACCCTGTAATCTTGTGTGTTTAAACATGGGATAAATTAAGCCAAAAAATACACCATAACTAAAGTAAATTATCATAATATCTATGATAACAATGAGAATAACTCACATAGTAAAGGAGATAGTGTGTATGGGCCGACCTAGTTGGAAACTAAAGTTAATAAATGAAACCCTCCGTATCACAGAAAAATGCACAAGTTTTATTCTTCGTTCAATTGGAGTATTGAACCTATTCATCCTGGATATAACAACACATCAAAGAGAGATCGTATTGGTTCGGTGAAAGGACTGCCAATACACTTTAATGGCACCAAGTCGTGGCACCCGTTAATCCTATTTAGTGGACTCTGGTTGTTTAACTGTGACTTAAATTATGCTTAATTACTTAGTAAGGATACATAGTATACAATATCATAAATCGTGACGTAATGTGTAATCAAGTCCTTGATATAACATTTTTTTGGGTGTATTATGCATTGGAATATATATAATCCAAGTATTAAGTTGGCATTGGATTTCGTTTATATATATATATATATATGATATGATGAGGGAGCAATAATTTGATCAAATAATATCTAAGTGTTAATTCTTAGGGAAGATGTATGAGATCTATCCACTATGGATATAAAGGTTTATATATTAATATTTCAATGAAATTTATAAACATAAGATGTAAATCAAGATTTAGTATAGCATTTATGAAGTTTATGTAGTAGAGGTAAATTGGAAAGTTTGCTCATATTACAAGTAATTATTAGTATTAAATATGAAATACTTACTATGTGTAGATGAAAAATAATGAGCAATACAAATGACTATGTATAAAAGTTAAACAAAATAAAATTACAATACTTGAGTTGAGGGGAGTCTATGCAAATTGTTTTAACGTCATAATTAAATGATGATATAAGATGACTATAAGTCCCTAACCTGTTAAGGTATATCACCATAACCATTATTTGTAATATCAATCAAATAAATATGAAGATAAATAATCGAGGTTCTCACAATAAAATTACTAATAATAACATAAAAAACTTGATATTATGTTATCATTAAAAAAAATGTTGGATGAGGTGATGTTAAAAGAAATGTCCTAGCTAAATACTCTAAGGATTCTCAACTGTAATGTAGTTTACTCAAAGATGTCAATAATTTTAATTCCATCATAAGTTTCATAATATCCATACTCATGATTTTATTACAGTCATAGTATGGAAAGTTAGGCTCTTAGACAACCTGCTTTTGTATAACCAAAATTCATGGATTATATTAGCATGACTAGAACAAGCCAACATATGTCACTTCCCCAATAAATCTAAATTTGATATGACTTAAAGGATAACATACAAAAAAATTCTTAGGCTTAGGAATACAATAATGATATTTTTAGTTCGCCTCCATATTGAGGCCCTAAGCCCCCTTTCTTTTCTCTCTTATGGAATCATAGCCCCCATGTTTTTCATCCTTCTATTTCTATATCTCGTGATGTATATTTTTACTATTATTCAATATACAATTACATATTACATCATTTTTTGTCTCTCAACCATCATCATGTATACATGTAAATTTTATATTATGCAGATCAAAACTAGGGGTGCACATCATAAATATATGCAATACATTTACATCAAAATTTCAAAACATATGTGGGTATCCCTACCACATTGCACGCACCATCTCCTATGTCACCTCTTCAAGGTTGTAGTAGGTGCATTGGACCTTTACCTAGCCTATGTATTATCTATGTAGAAATATGACCATGTTAATTATACACACTACATTCAACTAAAAGTTTCTTTCTCGCTCCTCATAAATCAAATTCCAATCAATGACATGGTTAGGGGTCCTCGTAAATCAAATTCTAATCAATGACATGGTTAGGGGCACACACGTATTTTTCCAATAATGACACATGAAACAAATTATGCACTTTTATAGAAGCATGCAATGTAAGCATGTATGGAACTCGCCCCATTCTATCCAATATCTCAAATGGACCACAATATCTAGCAACTAGCTTAACAAAATTTTCTATCTTTAATGAACATTTCTTTGCTTTCACTTTTAAAATACATGCTCCCCTATTTTGACTTCCCTTCGTATCGTGCCTTTATCAAACAAGACCTTTTTCGTGTCCTATAATTCCTTTAAATTTAGTTTAATCTTAACCATTTTATCTTACATTTCTTTGAGCATATATAGCCCAAGTACTACTCTATTTTTTGGATTGTCCAAATTGATTGGAGTATTTCACTTTTCTCCATATAAATATTCAAATGGACTCATATTTAGTGAATCTTGATACCCACTATTGTAGGTAAATTAAACTAAATGCAAGTAATCCTCCCACTTGGATGGATAACCCATCACATGTGTTCTTAACATGTGTTCAATCACTTGATTAACTATCTCTATTTTCCCATCTATTTGTAAATGATAAGCTATACTAAAATTCAGGTTTGTA
>ML783638.1:1141206-1156422 GCA_009831015.1 Picea engelmannii | reverse complement strand
TTGCTGGATAATAATAAAGGAAGGACCTGGCAATTTCTCTGGTGGACGTAGCCCACACTGGGTGAACCACGTAAATCTGTGTCTCTCTTGTATTGTGTGTCTTTTGTGTTTTGTTTCTGCATTTGTTTTATTTTATTGCTTCGTGGTCCTGTTTTTCTAACAAATGGTTTGCAGCGAGTCCTCATCATGGTATTCCAAGACAATGGATTCTCGTAGCAGCTTCGAAATATTCAGGTAGACGCAGATGCGTGCATAGAAGGTGTATATCCATTGCTTTGTTGCCTCTGAAGGTTTAACACATACTCTGATGGTGTTTCCAATGCCTTCCAGCACCTTTTCTATCCAGAACTCCTACGAAAATGAATATAGTCGTATCCACAGTGGGGCATGTACAAAATCCTCTGTTTCAGGGCTAAACTTCTCCATCCAAAATTTCAAGAAGAGTCCAGCGGAGTTGAAGAAATAAGGGCCTCCATCAAAGATGCGGTTCCTGTCCTCCATATTGTGAAATATTATTACGAAGAATACTTTGGATCCTAACTGGAGATCATAATGACCTTTGGGCTTCCACCATTGGTGTATCCATTTTACGAGCTCGCGTTCAGAGGGACATAACCCTAGAAATTTCTCGACGAGGGCATAATCACACATGGATTGCTTCTTTTCTTATATAATGTGTGTGCTTATGACATATTTCGGTGATTACGATGCTTGAGGAATACACTTTCGAAGTACCCAGGGTCACGCTTCTCTTGTTAGAGCATTCTCTTAGTCGACATTCATTTCCTTTTCCTTGAATGTACCCTGAAAGAAAATTTGCGGGCAAAGATCCGGTTGTGGTTCAAAGGTTGGGCATCGGGAAAACCCGCCTATTGTTCCATGCACCGTTGAGTGACTATAGGAGGTGCCTCATGACGCTCCCTCTCTTGGAATCATTTTTCCCCACCAGGGGCGTCCAAGTGCACCATAGCTTAAGAAAACCTAACCGTAGTGCACCTCAGAGCTCCAGACCCACCAAACTTTGTTGTCTTTATTAATTCTTCATTAGAGGGATTAAGTGGAGTATTGTTACAGTATTATCATTCGATTGCTTCTAAATCACAAAAAATTAAAACTCATGAAACTAATTATGCAATGCATGACCTCGAATTAATCACAATTGTACATTCTTTGAAAATGTGGCAACACTACTTGTTGGGTAGAATATTTTTGTTGAAAATAGATAATATCAACCTTGAGTACTTTTTTTATCAACAAAACCTAAATGCAACACAAGAAATATGTTTATCCTTCCTAAGTGGGTATGATTTTGAGAAAAAAATATTGAAGGGAAGGAAAACAAGATAGCAAATTCACTCACTAGAAAACTAAACGCAAATTTCAGTAGCAACATACAAACTGATTTAAAGAAAATAATTAAAACAACAATGGAAAATGAAGAAACTTATAGGAAATTACAAGAAAAATTTTAGAATAATAAATCAGTTGAGGAATAATAGAAAGCCAGTTGCAGTAAAGATGGTTTAATGAAGTATAACAATATAATTTATGTTCCAAACAACACAAATTTGAATAATTAAATATTGGCTGAATTGCATAAGAAACGTTATTTAGGTCACCCAGGTTATCAAAAGACTATCAAAACCATGAAAAAAGAGTATTTCTAGATGGGAATGAAAATCGATGTGGTTGAATACCTTGCTAGGTTTCTTGAGTGCCAACAAGTTAAAGTTGAGCACTGTCACCCAACTGGATTATTGCAGCGAATACCCATTCTTGAGTGGAAATGGGAAGTGATTAGTATGAATTTTATTACAAGACTACCTAAAACTAAGAAACAAAATGACTCAATAATGGTAGTAATAGATCAAATCACTAAATATGAACACTTTATTCTAGTGAAATCAACTCGCAAAATTATAAATATTGTAGATATTTTCATGAAGGAAATTTTTAGAATGCATGGTATACCCAAAACTATAATTTCAAACAAGGACACAAAATTCACTTCGAATTTATGGAAGGTCGTGTTCATTTTTTTGGATACTTAGCTAAATTTTAGAACCGCATATCATTCTCAAACTAATAGTAAAATCAAAAGGACTAATTGAATTGTAGAGAATATGTTGCAGATGTATGTGCTAGAATGCCCCACAAAGTTGTAAGAGTACCTTCATCTGGTTGAGTTTGAATATAATAATTTTGATCATACATATCTAAAGATGAGTCCCTTTGAGGTGATGTATGGAAGGAAGTGTCAAACACCTATTAGTTGGTATATCCCACTTGACCACATTATTTTAGGTCAAGATATGCTAAAAGAATTGGAAACAATCGTTCAGAAATAAAACAAAATTTCAAAAGTGCACAGGATAGACAAAAGATTTTTGCAAACTTGAAAAGAACACATGTAGAATTGAATATGGGGGATCATGTTTATCTCAAAGTCAAACCCAGAAAAAATTCAATAAAATTGGGAAATAGTACCAAGTTGGAAAAACTGTATTATGGGCCATTTCAAGTGCTTTCTAGAGTGGGGCTATGGTCTATCAACTTGCACTACCAACAAATTTATAAGTTCAAAATGTATTTCATGTTTCATTATTGAAGAAGTAGTTACATGAAATAACTCATATTGTAAATGAGAATGTGATTCAGGTGGAACCAAAAGCCGAGTTTTAGGTGGAACTTTTAAACTATGTATTCTCGAGAGGAAGGAAATTATATTGCGAAGCCGAGCCATTGATCAGGTTAAAGTATAGTGGAGGCACTTTAGTCTGGAGGAAGCTTCTTGGGAAATGGAAGAATCCATGAGAAAGTCATATCCATTTATGTTCCAAATATTACATACTCAGATTGGATCACTAAGGATGGTGTTTAGTTCAATGGGAAGATGAATTAATGTCCCTCCTTTATAAACTTTTAAATATTTTAATTTTTGATGGTTCATGTTGTGAAAGATTGGAAAAATACTTATGTGAAAATTATGTCATCATAAACGTTGATGATGATGATTTTTTTTTAAATATTATTTTTGATTTATTTTATTTAACCAAGAGAAAAATTATTATAGAATCCAGTTACGAGGAGTAAATCATTATTCCATGGGTGAAGGAAAAGGGATAAAAGCCATGAGAGTAAATATTGTCCATGACGACAAGTGGTACCCTACTCCCAAATATGTAGGAAGTGAGGGAACAAACTAGCACAAAGTTAGGCCAAGAAAATTCCCTAGGTTCAGGAATGAGGCTGAATTCAAAAAAAAGAGCTAGGAAAGCTATTTTTTCTTTTTGAAAAAAAAAAGAGACAAGTATAGAGGAGGAAGGACACTGCTGAGTACTTGAGAGAAATAAATGAGTTTGATGGTTCTGAGAAATAGTCAAACTATGACTTATCTGGAGAAGGTTACAGAGATTTTCAATCCCCGTGGAATAATGATTTAGGCTCAAGGGTGGAAGGAATAAGTAATCTTGGCTGGTATATGGTTGGGAGGAACTAGATTGTCTACTCAGTTTGTTCTTTGAATTTTAAAGAAGGCTCAGATATTTCTCTTTCATTATCACTTATTTTTAACGAATGGTAACTTTAATAGTAGAGAATGATTATAAATATTTTAATACTAGTATAATTAGAAAAAAATATTTTATGTATGTGTAGACACAATAGAGGAACAATAGAAAAGCTTCAATATTGATTATAAATGGATAAAAATGCTTTTTTTATATCTTTTAATTACTAGTTTTGTCACAACAAGAATAGTTCATACATCTATAGCATGATATCTTTAAAGAAATTTGTCTTTTATAAGTAATGTAAGAAGGAAATAAAGTTATCATAGAATAACCTTTGGATTATTATTCATGCCAAATATTTTATTTTACATACTGATAATGAGAACTCATCAAAATGTACATTGAAAGTATAGCAGAACCATAAGCACTTGTATATCATTTTTTCTAGATAATGATTTCCTTTCCAAGATCTATTGTAGAAAATATTAAAAGGTCTTTGAGTATTAAAATATTTTAATGGTGCATTTATTTATAGACTGAAAGTATAATATATTTGTAATATTGCAGATATAAAATAGTATGTAGAACATAAATAATTAGATAGAAATGGTAGATAAACAACGATGTAACCAAAACAACACCACAATAATACAAAAATAATACCAGAATAACACCAGAAAGAGCATTTTGATTACTGAGAGCAATGTTCACTTTCCTTTTCAAGGGAAAACCTCTAGCAGAGCAGAACTCTATTACAATAATATCTAATACAAAACTTCTCATACCCTCGACTCCTATTTATACTAAATATTTCTATCAAAAGAACAATCTAGAGGAAGATCCTTCTAGAAGCAGAAGCTTCTATTAGATCTTCTTACAATGGACTTATTCTTCATTATTGATAGGACTTATTAATATTGACCTTTATTACATGGAAATATATTATTCTACCTACTTGAGGGGTTAGGTCCCTAACATTTCCTCCCACTTAAAAACAACCTTGTCCTCAAGGCTTGAGATGAGGAAATTGTTGCAAAATGGTAGTTCTTTCCCAAGTGGCATCTATTGGAGTTGTATATTTCCACTGGACTAACACTTCCTTGATGGTTCTTTGATACAGAATATGCTCACGCTAGTCCAAAACTACTTGTGGTTGTAGCCAATGGAGCCTTCTTCGTCCAACTCGGGAAGGTTGGTTTTAGTTTGGAACTTAGTTCCAATCACCTTCTTTAAGAAAGAAACATGAAAAACAGGATGGAGCTTAGAATTACTGGGAAAATTAAACTGATATCCCAATTGTCCCACACACTTGAGAACGATATAAGGAACATAAAATTTGGGTGCCAGTTTCTGACAATGGTTAGCCTTAAGGGAATTTTTCGTGTAAGGTTGCAGTCGAAGAAACACCTGATCCCATTCTGAAATTCGACATTCAAAGCAACCTTGATCTGCTTCTTTCTTCATGTAATTATGGGTCATTACCAAATTCTCTTTGAGGGTACAGAGAATAGCCTCTCGAACTGTAAGTGTTTGGTTAACCGCCTAGAACTTCAACACACCTAGAAAATATGAGACAATTGAAGGTGGATTTGGTCCATATACCGCTTCAAAAGGAGTCATATGGGTAGTTGTATGGTAAGAAGTGTTGAACCACCATTCATCTATTGGTAACCATTGAGCCCATTGATTTTTTACTTTCGATGCAAAACACCTCAAATATGTTTCCAAACACTTGTTGACAACATGAGTTTGACCATTAGTCTAGGGATGATAAGATGTGCTGAGATGCAATTGGGTGCCTTGTAGCTTGAACAGTTCTTACCAACAATTGCTGGTGAAATTTGGGTCATGATCAGAAACAATATAATGAGTCATGCCATGAAGCTTGAAGACTTGATCCATGAAAAGTTGAGCCATAGTGGATGTTGTAAATGGGTGTTAAAGAGAACATAAATGAGCATACTTGGGAAGACAATAAACTACCACCATGATGATGAATTTATTTCCCGAATTAGGTAAGCTTATGATAAAATCCATAGAGATATCCCTCCAAATAACAGGTGGAATCAAAAGCGGTTGTAGTGTGATAGGATATTTGATTGTTTCTCCCTTGTTGTGTTGACACACATCACATTCAACCACAAAATTGTGAACGTCTTGTTTCATACCATCCCCAAAAAAAGAACATTTGTCCCGGTCATAGGTTTTGGTAAACCCGAAGTCCCCAACGGTTGGTGTAGCATGAAGCTTAGAAAGTACCATGGATTTAAGTTTTGACTATTTATTTAAATACCAATGGCCTTTGTATCGAAGCTCATCATTGATCCAAGAGTACCCTGGGGAGACTGAAAAATTTGTCTGCAATTGTTGTATCAGATGCGAACTTTTGGGATCATGTAGCCATTCCCGGCGAACAACTTAGAGCCAATTTGGTACAATGAATTAAAGAGAAAAAAGGAACCCTTCATATTTATATTTTTTGGAAAGTGCATCAACAACCACATTGTATTTTTCTTTCTTGTAAATGATCTCATAATCATATCCAAAGAGCTTAGTCACCCATTTTTGTTTCTCTGGGGAGGAAAGGCATTGTTCCAGAAAATACTTGAGGCTTTGATGATCTGTCTTAATTTGGAAGTGTTTCCCAAATAAATAATGGCGCCAAAGATCCATGGCATGGAGAATAGCCAACATTTCTTTTTCATAGATTGATTTTCCCAAATTTTTCTCTAAAAATTGTTTGTTGGTAAAGTTCAAAGGCTGACACTCTTGCATAAGTATCGTGCCAACTCTTTTCACAGAAGCATCACATTACAGGACAAAGGTCTTTGTGAAATCAGGAAGGGCCAGGACTGGAGTGGTGCACATGGCCATCTTCAAGGTTTGAAAATCTTGAGCAGCTGTTGGAGTGCAAGTGAAAGAATTCTTTCTAAGGAGAGTAGTGAGAGGTGCTGAAATCTTTCCATAATTCTTAACAAACTTGCAATAATAACCTGTTAAACCCAAAAATCCATGCAATATTTTGAGAGTCTTTGGGTGAGGCCAATCTTGCATAGCTTCAATCTTTTTAGGATTCACCTTGACACCAGAATTTCCAACAGGATGACCAAAGTATTCGACTTCTGAGGCACCAAAAGCACATTTAGATTGCTTGAGGAAAAGTTGGTGTTGAGAGAGTAGATGGAGAACTTGATAAACGAGGAAGATGAGTTGTCCAGGTTTTAATATAGATGAGGATATTTTCAAAGACAACAAAGACAAAATAATGGAGAAAAGGACAAAAGACATGATTCATGAGGCTTTGGAAAGTGGAGGGAGCATTAAAAAAGCTAGAGGGAAAGACCAAAAACTCATAGTGGCCCTCATGAGTTCTAAATGCAGTCTTAGGAATGTATGCCTCATTCATACGGATCTGGTGGAAGCTAGAACAAAGATCAAGATTAGTAAAGAGTTGGGCGTCACTCAATTCATCCAAGAGGTCATCAATGACAGGAATGAGAAATTTGTCTTTAATGGTGAGTTTGTTGAGGGCGTGAAAGTCAGGAAAAATATGTCAATAACCTTATTTATAAAGGAACATGACCAAAGGAGAAGAGTAGGGGCTCGTACTAGGGCAGCTAACACCTGTGTTGAGCAGTTCTTGAACAATTTTCTCAATTTCATTGTTTTGGGAAAAGGGTGATGATAGGGATGACCTTTTTTGAGAATGTTTTCCATGCGATGGGAACTAATGATCTCCGGGGGAATCGGTGGAGATGCCTAGGAACTTATATTGTTGGCCCTCCTGGTCAAACTGCATGGTTAATTCCTTAAAATCCATGAGAATGGGACCCAAAGTCCTTAGCCATTATGCACCCAACACAATGTCACAAATGTCCATGTCGATAGCAAACATATGACATTTCAGGTGGTACTCACCAATTTGGAGACACACATTTTCACAATGCCCTCCACATTTTACAGACCCGCCATTGGAACTCATGATTTGAAAATTATTGAAGACATGGATATAACAATTAGTTTCTTGGGAAATGCGGTGATGAATAAAATTATAGGTGCTTCCACTATCAACAAGAATGATGACCTTCCTATGATTAATGTTACCAATTAGCTTGAGGGTTTTGGGAGCAGAGAAGCCAGTGAGAGAATTTAGGGAAATGATCGGTTCTACCTCAGGAGGGTCTAAGGGAGGGGTCATGTCAGTGGGCTCAGGTGACACAGACATAAGGGGAGCCTCAACATCCTCTTCCAAAACATCCTTCGAGATGGCCATAAAAATCTTTTGTTCCTTACACTTGTGCCTAGGAAAATATTTTTGATCACAATTAGAACAAGGGCCTTTGAGTTGGCATTCATCCATTTCGTCCCTGGTCAATTTCTAGATATTTAGTGGAGTAGAAGGAGGAGTGGGAGTGATTGGTTTAATGTGAGGAACAAAGGAGGGTTTTCGGTTTTGAGATGAGACAACCTGTTGTTCCTCCTTAGCTATTTTAGTAGCATCCACCCAACTCTAAGGCCGATCCATGAGGACATGGGCACGAATCTCATTCTTGACGCCACTAATAAAAAATTCTTGGAAAAAATCATTAGACATGCCCTCTGTATGAAAAGCCAATCGCTCAAAAGTGGCTATAAAGTCTTCCACTATGCCATATTGTTTCAACCTTTTCAAATAGCCTAAATGGTTGGTGTTAGTGTCAAAGAGTTCATAAAGCTCTGCCAAAAAGTGTGTCCAAGCCACATACCCTTGGAGGGCATTTTTTCTCCATTGCCACCATTGCCAATGGTCTTTATCTAGATTGAGAACACCATACCAGAATTTTTCCAACTCATTCATAATTCCATACAAAGAGAAATAATGTTCCATTTGAGTTACCCAACCAGTGGAATCTAAGCCATCAAATTTGGTCACATCCACACGCAGAAGGCGTAGGTCACGCTGAAAGTGATGGGGCTGAAAATTATGGGAATGAGAGGAATTTTCACCTTTGGTTTGCAAAGGTGGGTCAAATGAGTGGACATCTATAAGGATATGTAGCTTGGTGCAGATCATCGTTGTGATAGATTCAAGTTGCGTAGCAAGGTCTTGTTTGAGGTATTGTTTGAGGTCCTATATTTTGGCGGTGATGGAGGAATCCATGTTTTTATTGATGGTGTAAATATTGGCACTGAGATGTCTCACTTCTTGTTGGGTTTCTATTAAATTAGAGTGAAAGTTATTGAAGCAAGCTTCCAAGTCTTGTCTATGGGTGTGGGCAATGATGAAGAGGGACAAAAAAAAAGGAGGGTGGGACCACACAAAAAATGGGTTATGGGTGAAGTGTATCACAACGATCAAGGAGAGGAGTTGAATCCAATGGGGTAAAGCCCAAATAAAGGTGTTGGAAGGAAGTTGGGTCCACGAGAAAAAAAATTGTTGAGAAATGATAGGTATGACTGTGATAAGGGCGAAGAGAGAAATCCAACGAGATAGGTCTCAAATAGTGGTGCCAACAGGATCCAAACCTTTTTTTTTACCTGTTGTGGAGTTATACTCCAATCTGAAGAATACTACAGTGATGAAATGCCTAAATGCTTAACAGGAAGAAATGTCTAGTAATTTCGTGACGTGAATGCAAGAGACACAGTTGCACAGCAATAGATCTTATATGTTATGCTTTTGTTTCCTTCCCAAAGTTTAGGGTATTCAAGGGTTCTATAGACAAGGGTTTTACCTGTGCTATATTATCTCTCTGATATATGTGCAGGGTCCAACAATAGTACTCGACCCAATATCTCAGGGCACCAACCAAGGAGGCTAGACCATGCACTTGGTGATACTACCTAACTACCTAGGTACTAGAGAGTATCTTCTTGAGTGTTGTTCTCGGTAACACTATAACAGTCATGAGACTGATCGATTTATCTATAGAGGGCTTTAGTAGATCTAGGCCAATCTGTATACAGTTGTTTTCTAATGTGCTACCACTCGAAGGGGTACCAACAGGGGTTACAAGGGTGGCCAACAGATGTGTGCTTAAGTACCACTTGTATTTCCTGTGTGTATGAATCCCTAACCATGGGTTTATGCGTGTAATGACAGATCTTTGTAGCTTAAATACGTTGGAATACATCTCAACCCTGAAAAAGAAATTAACCCACAATTTTCTGCCGAGGAAGGTGCTCTGATAGCACTTGTAATATTTCAGATATAAAATAGTATGCATAACATAAATAATTATCTAGAAATGGAATATAAACAACGATATATCCAAAAAAACACCACAATAATGCAAAAATAATACCATAATAACACGAGAAAGAACACTTTGATTACTGATAGCAATGTTCACTTGCCTCTTTGAGGGAAAAACCTATAGTAGAGCATAGCTCTATTACAATAATATTCAATAAAAAACTTTGCATACCCTCGACTCCTATATATATATTAAATATGTCTATCAAGAGAACAATCTAGAGAAAGATCTTTAAAAGAAAGCTTCTATTAGATCTTCTTACATTGAATTTATTCTTAGGTTAAGAGAAATATTATAAATCTCTTCATTACTAGAGAGAGCATTGGCTCATTGCGAGGCCCAATATAATACAAAGTATTTAAAAAGTAGTAAACCAAAACAAAAATGTTATTAATATAAAATGGTTATGATGATAACCATGTCATTCTCACTTGTTTGAGGTATTCACTAATCAAACCAGAATAAACTCAAAACCTAGTGTTGGTATGGTGAACCCATTATACACTCCAAGAGGGCATATGAGATTACTTGACCTCGCAAGGTTTAGATCGATATTGGAGCATATGATACCAATATTGTAGTGTACTTTAAGTTATGTTAAGGTATAAAGGAGCCGCACAACCCTGGTAGTATTGGCCATTGAATTTTGGCCTCAAGGATTTCAACAACCCTACGCAAACTATAAATATAGATTCAATATATAGTATCTAAGGAACCATTAACACACGTTGTAGATAAAATAAATCTCAAACAACGAATAAAATTGTTTCTAACCTGGGATATGTGCCATCTACGTGTTTAACGGTGGAAAAACTCTCGTTGTCCATCTTCGTCTATGGCTAAAGAGTCCTGTGAAATAATACCTTGGAAATATTTTAGTCAGTATACAATAAAAAGTGAGTTCAACCCCATTTCATATCACATTAAATAAAATATGAGGAAAATGGTGTGTTTTTTTCCGACTAACTTAGATTTTGATTATACGTTGGATTTATAATAATGTAGTGTTATACTATGCAATCCCACGTACGTAGGGTGAGTTGTATCACCAAGCATAGACTTGGTAAGATTAACCAGATTTAATAATAGACCATTCCATTTCCTAGTGATAAAAATTATGTAGGAACAAATATGAATTTAAAGTTATGAGAATGAAACTTGTGCACGAACTTACCTCCAAGTTCAATGCTAACCAAGTGTCCTATATCAGGAGAAATCGATAAGCCGAACCCTGTAATCTTGTGTGTTTAAACATGGGATAAATTAAGCCAAAAAATACACCATAACTAAAGTAAATTATCATAATATCTATGATAACAATGAGAATAACTCACATAGTAAAGGAGATAGTGTGTATGGGCCGACCTAGTTGGAAACTAAAGTTAATAAATGAAACCCTCCGTATCACAGAAAAATGCACAAGTTTTATTCTTCGTTCAATTGGAGTATTGAACCTATTCATCCTGGATATAACAACACATCAAAGAGAGATCGTATTGGTTCGGTGAAAGGACTGCCAATACACTTTAATGGCACCAAGTCGTGGCACCCGTTAATCCTATTTAGTGGACTCTGGTTGTTTAACTGTGACTTAAATTATGCTTAATTACTTAGTAAGGATACATAGTATACAATATCATAAATCGTGACGTAATGTGTAATCAAGTCCTTGATATAACATTTTTTTGGGTGTATTATGCATTGGAATATATATAATCCAAGTATTAAGTTGGCATTGGATTTCGTTTATATATATATATATATATGATATGATGAGGGAGCAATAATTTGATCAAATAATATCTAAGTGTTAATTCTTAGGGAAGATGTATGAGATCTATCCACTATGGATATAAAGGTTTATATATTAATATTTCAATGAAATTTATAAACATAAGATGTAAATCAAGATTTAGTATAGCATTTATGAAGTTTATGTAGTAGAGGTAAATTGGAAAGTTTGCTCATATTACAAGTAATTATTAGTATTAAATATGAAATACTTACTATGTGTAGATGAAAAATAATGAGCAATACAAATGACTATGTATAAAAGTTAAACAAAATAAAATTACAATACTTGAGTTGAGGGGAGTCTATGCAAATTGTTTTAACGTCATAATTAAATGATGATATAAGATGACTATAAGTCCCTAACCTGTTAAGGTATATCACCATAACCATTATTTGTAATATCAATCAAATAAATATGAAGATAAATAATCGAGGTTCTCACAATAAAATTACTAATAATAACATAAAAAACTTGATATTATGTTATCATTAAAAAAAATGTTGGATGAGGTGATGTTAAAAGAAATGTCCTAGCTAAATACTCTAAGGATTCTCAACTGTAATGTAGTTTACTCAAAGATGTCAATAATTTTAATTCCATCATAAGTTTCATAATATCCATACTCATGATTTTATTACAGTCATAGTATGGAAAGTTAGGCTCTTAGACAACCTGCTTTTGTATAACCAAAATTCATGGATTATATTAGCATGACTAGAACAAGCCAACATATGTCACTTCCCCAATAAATCTAAATTTGATATGACTTAAAGGATAACATACAAAAAAATTCTTAGGCTTAGGAATACAATAATGATATTTTTAGTTCGCCTCCATATTGAGGCCCTAAGCCCCCTTTCTTTTCTCTCTTATGGAATCATAGCCCCCATGTTTTTCATCCTTCTATTTCTATATCTCGTGATGTATATTTTTACTATTATTCAATATACAATTACATATTACATCATTTTTTGTCTCTCAACCATCATCATGTATACATGTAAATTTTATATTATGCAGATCAAAACTAGGGGTGCACATCATAAATATATGCAATACATTTACATCAAAATTTCAAAACATATGTGGGTATCCCTACCACATTGCACGCACCATCTCCTATGTCACCTCTTCAAGGTTGTAGTAGGTGCATTGGACCTTTACCTAGCCTATGTATTATCTATGTAGAAATATGACCATGTTAATTATACACACTACATTCAACTAAAAGTTTCTTTCTCGCTCCTCATAAATCAAATTCCAATCAATGACATGGTTAGGGGTCCTCGTAAATCAAATTCTAATCAATGACATGGTTAGGGGCACACACGTATTTTTCCAATAATGACACATGAAACAAATTATGCACTTTTATAGAAGCATGCAATGTAAGCATGTATGGAACTCGCCCCATTCTATCCAATATCTCAAATGGACCACAATATCTAGCAACTAGCTTAACAAAATTTTCTATCTTTAATGAACATTTCTTTGCTTTCACTTTTAAAATACATGCTCCCCTATTTTGACTTCCCTTCGTATCGTGCCTTTATCAAACAAGACCTTTTTCGTGTCCTATAATTCCTTTAAATTTAGTTTAATCTTAACCATTTTATCTTACATTTCTTTGAGCATATATAGCCCAAGTACTACTCTATTTTTTGGATTGTCCAAATTGATTGGAGTATTTCACTTTTCTCCATATAAATATTCAAATGGACTCATATTTAGTGAATCTTGATACCCACTATTGTAGGTAAATTAAACTAAATGCAAGTAATCCTCCCACTTGGATGGATAACCCATCACATGTGTTCTTAACATGTGTTCAATCACTTGATTAACTATCTCTATTTTCCCATCTATTTGTAAATGATAAGCTATACTAAAATTCAGGTTTGTAGCAAAACCATTGAATAAACCTTTCTAAAAGTTTGAATTAAACTTTAGATATCCATTTGAAACAATTACCTTAGGTACTCCATGCAACCTGACAATCTTTTTCATATAAATTTATGCAACATTAAATTCCTTATGACTCAACTTAACTGAAATAAAGTGGGAAAATTTTGTTAATTTATCCACCAATACCATTATTCAATCATGTTGCCTTGTTTTCTTGGAAAACTTGGTATTAAAACTTCAAATACATAAGAGAGAATCCACCATAAAACTTTAAAAATAAACCCTTGGGAATCTAAGACACCAAAACATTAACGATTAAGAAAACTAGAATATAGAATCATTCCATATAGAACACCATCAAAGACTCCACATGTGAAGAATCACTCCAAAATCCATGCTTTCTATAAGAAAATACAATTCAAGATATATCTAATAGAATCATACTCATGTGTATTTGTACTTTCCCATGAGTATTCCTAGGTGTCTTATTCCAACTATCCCTATTATGTCCCTCACTTTCAAAACATTTAAATATTTAATTTCTTTCTAGTTAGGTTGTGAAAGTATTGGAAAATACTTATGTCGAATTATATCATCATAAACTTTGATGATGAATATTTTTTGTAAAGTTTATTTTTAATTTATTTTATTAATGAGAAACAAAGTGATTAGTGAATCCAATTTCAAAGAGTAAATCATTATTCCATGGATGAGTGAAAAGGATAAAAACCACCAAAGTAATTTGTTTCCATGGGACAAGTGCAACCCTACTCCTAAAGGTGAGGGATGTGAGGGAACACACTAGCTCAAAAGTAGGCCAAGAATATTCACTAGTGTTAGGGATAAGTCCATCTTGAAAAGAATTAGTAAATATATTATATATAAGTATGTTATGAGTCATGAAACTGGTTAGTACTTGTGACGAAATGAGTTTCATGGTTCTAGACAAAATCAAACATTGTGAAATCTAGAGAAGGTTATACAGTTTCAGTCCTTATGGAATAATGATTTAGTCTCAAGGGTGACAAGGACAAGTAACTTTGGTTGTTTGTGTATGTGGTTGGGAGGAACTGGTTCTCTACTTAGCTTGTTTGTCAAGCTATTTAAGAAGGAAAATATATGTTCTCTTTCTTTATTTATATATTCTTACCATTAAAATATAGGTGTTACAATAGATAATAATTGCAGTAGATATATTGTTTCTTATAACAAATAATATTATTTACTAGAAGGAGAAAGACATTCTTTGTTGAAAACAAAAAAAAAACAATGTTTTCATGTAATAGAGAGGTTGAAATTTTATATATTTAGAAGTATTCACTATTGTATATTAATTTGGTAGTAGAAGTATCTTAGAACTAGAGCACTTAAGAATGTATAAGGCTGAGTGCACGAATTTGGTTGACAATAAAGTGGCAATGGGGTTAGTAGGAACGTCCAATCATAGGAACATGCATGTGTTTCTAGGAAGGCACATGAGTTCCCGATGTGACAGGTTCGAAAAACATTGAACCTCCAATCAAAACGTCGTGTAGACATGTTCCAAAGAATTCATTCATGTTCTCAAGAATGCATGCACATTCTCAATAACATGCATGTGTTCCTGAGAAACACATGTTCAAGAACACATGTGTGTTCCTGAAAAAAATTGAAATAAAAATAATGTGTGCACACTTTAGGAATCCACATGGATTCCTAAAGTGCGTGCACGTTATTAGGAAATGGAATGTGTTTTCGTTCCTCTTAACATGAAATATATCCCTATCCC